>JAOTON010000196.1:0-170151 GCA_034440635.1 Lepas anatifera | reverse complement strand
TATATATATATATATATATATATATATATATATATATATATATATATATATATATATATATATATATATATATATATATATATATATATATATATATGGAAGCAAGAGGGGTACCAGGGGCTTGGGCACCCCATGGTGGTCATGGTGCCCACCCACCAACACCTCAAATCAGCCTCCACCTATGCATTAGTTATGAGACACCCAACTATTTTAGGGCTTGAGCCCCATTACCCCCTTTGCATTCACCACTGCACGGAAGATGGTATGCGTGATGGACAAATGTTACATCAGCAGTGCCCGCCTCTGGGCCCTAGGGCATGATGTCTACAGAGGTCTTGTGTGCCAGTCTGCAAAGTACGGCAGCAGGCCGGACAAGTCACACCAGCCATTCAAAATTATCTCGCCACCAGCCTAAAAAAATTCACACCAATCTGATGTATACCAGGGAGAAAGATGCACACATTCCTACCCACATGATGTAATGCTACCTCTCTTATTAGGTAGTTAGGTAGTTAAGGACTTTTTATAATGCCCCTCCTGTACCTTAGTAACTATTCAGCCATTGCTTTTTGTTTTTCAGTGTCACCTTCCTCGCACCAGTCTCGCAATGTGCACCAGGATGATAAAGTTCACACCACTCTATCCCGTCTCCAAGGGCACTCGCACCAACGAGATCTCGTCGAAAATGCCATACTTTGCGCACTGGCCCATGCGACATGCACAATTTCAATCACGATCGAATGGTATATCCGGATAGTTTTAGGCAATGACCGCATACAAATTCGAACATGAATCATCAACGATGCACCTCTCCGACCTGTCTCCCCACGCTTTTTGTTACAAACTGATGAAACAGCAGACACACAGCTCCACAAAAACTGAATTGTCTTCCTCGAACAACCGCTTCCTTGTTTTCTTTTCGCCGCGGCAAGCGTACTATTTATTTTTCACATGCGAGTAGTTCTAGCTAGAACTGGCAATAGTAAATCCAAGAATACCAGTCGGAATAAAGTCTCTAGAAATTATGGACCACGTTTTACACATGGACGCATACAAGTCTTGCAGGATCCTGCAAACCTAAGCAAGATTCCAGCCGCAGACACTGGCGGCGGAACTGGGGGAGGGAGGAGGGACAGCGGGCACGGTACACCTCTAAAATCATAAATTGGAACACTAGCTATATGGCGTTGACTGGAAAGAAATGGGAGGAAAAGCCTATGGTGCCACCCTCACCCCCTTGGACGTCGCGCCGTCACTAACCTCACGTCCTACAATTTATCTTGTTTCCACGTAGAGACCAATTTTTCGTTCAGGATAAAGAATTCCTTAAAAATAGCGGGGGCCAATGTGGCATCTCAATAGGGAGAAGCTAACCTCAATCAACGGATAATGACATGGTGTACCGGAATCTTATCGAATAGCACGCCCATTTCTCAAAATAACTGTTTCCCCAAGATTTCTCCCACCATATCTGCAATACTAGCCTCTTTTATCTCCGTGCGGTGTTTTGGCGGGATTTCCAGAGCGGACGAACCTTTTGTTTAAACAACATCCTTGGCAAACTCACGTGAAAGTTTTACGGAATTTAAAGGGACATTGTCGCAAAAATTTTTATTGTGGTTTCTTAATATTTGAAAAATCCTGATTCTGGTACTATCAATCATTTCTTTATCTTCAGCTAAATTTTTTGGAGGCCACTCAACAATTATTCAAATTTGCTAACAATATCAATAATAGGCTGTAACCTGCTCTTCACCTCTATTCTATCAATCAAAGTTTTAAGTTCTATAAATGATTTTTGGGGATTAAAAATGTTTTTATGCTGTATTCGTATTCAATTTATTTTTATTAACCCTTGAAAATACAAATATTAGATTAATTTGTCCAAAAACATTCGGCTTGAGAAAACTAATCAGGAAAAGTTTTAAAATCGGGCAGTTGTCGTACAGCGGGGATGGTATAGTGGCCTCCATTCCCGACTCTCACACGGGTAATACGGGTTCGAATCTAGGTCGTGGAAGTTTTTACTGTAAAAACAATTTTTCTGATTCTCTTCTTGTTTGTTCATGCGTACTAATGGATGAAGCATAGTCGGATCCATGGTTGCCGATTGGGGGTAACTTCCGGGGAGGGCACCATCCGGACCAGGGGAGGGGGCGCCACCTTTGACCGGCAAAACCTATCAGATGGACGCTAAATCCCTATCAGTGTGCGCCGATTTTCGCATCCTGGGGGAGAGGATGGGACGCCACATTTTAGGGTTCACCGAGAGTTGATCAGAGAGGGAGGGGGCACGTGCCCCCTTTGCCTCCTGGATCCTCCTATGGGATGAAGTAAATATTCTAAGGACAATTTCTTCTGGTTATCCCTCCGTCCGGGTAGTTGAGGGAAAGGGAATATTAGCACCAAATATTTTTCTAATCTGACCGGCGTACCAAACTGGAACCGGCTTGTCTCCAGCTCCCTGCAATGGTTCTCAATCCGTCGGATTTCCCTCTATTGGAGACCAGTTCCCCTGTTTTCTGACCAGCGGGATACGCTGTTCGCCGTTCGAAAATGTCTTTTGTGTCCTTTGCTGAAGGCCATTCTTGAAGGCTGACCGGTTTTCGTGCAAACCAAGAACCAGAAACCGACCCAATAAAAAAGCAGGGGTGGCTCTTCGAGATTATATGTGTTAATCTCGAGATTAATGTGTCTCGAGATTTATTAATCGTTTAACCCTCGCCCCACCGGGGGCCATCGATGGCCCCCCCTAAGGTTTTTCCGGGATAGCAGAAAGACGATGAGGCGCAGCACCGTGGTTGAGGGCTCTACCTCTCACTGCATCATTTTCCCACCATCCCTGAAATTTTTTACCCCGGGTCACCCAAGGTCAGGTCACCAGACGAGTTCAACCAAGGTCACCTCACTTCAGCTTTAGAGCTCTGTAAGAGCTACATTTCGGAGTCGATCGATTTGAAACTTCCTACACTTTATGACCCCTCCAGGGTCTACAAGGTGTATATCCGGGATTTTTCGATTTCGTGCCCTGAGGTCAGGTCACGAGGTGACCTCTCCCATTGAAAAGCATGGGAAAAGCTGTCTTATGATCTAAAAGTCACAAAAACGATTGAAAATGCTGAGCTTGATCAGAAAAGCGTTTTTGGACACCCTTTCACGGATTCCAGGGGCCATATTTGCCCTTTGACATCCCCAAGGTCATCCAAGGTCACCAGGGGTCAAAAACAGTATTTTGACAATAACTTTGACCTGTATAAGCTAGAGCGCTGAAACAAACACCATCGTGTTTGTCTTGTCATTGGCTTTCATTTGATATACGGCAAGGTCACTTTCTGAACTTTCGTGACCTCAGGTCATACTAGGTCACGAGGTGACCTCTGGAGGTCAAACTACTGGCGGGAGGTCTTTACGTTTCCATAGCAGAAAAAGTACTGGCAATTTCCTATCAAATGTACTTTCCCACACCTCAATAGCTCTAAGGGCATCAGAGTTATGCCCAGTTTGCTTAAGCATTGCATATTTGAGTGAAAATAGCCGATCTTGACCTAATTTGACCTCTGGAGGTCAAACCATTGAACTGAACACTAAAACATGGGAAGTAATTTTTACTGAATTCACGCGAGCTTTCTAGTGCACTTTGCAGATTTGCGCTAACGCCCATATTTTCGGAGTTAGAGGGGGCCATCGATGGCCCTCGGTGGGGCGAAGGTGGCGCCGGACCCCCGTGGGGCGCGGGTTAACACGCGCATTGACAGGAGGCGGGTACCCGCCCCCCGTCTGGTTTGTCGGATATAAAAACGGCGGCGCGTAGCGCCGCCGCACTTGTGTCCATACGCGTATATTAACAGAAAAAACGCAGTACATGGTAAAACATACACTCCTAACACTAGGCAAAGAAAACTAGGCAGGGTGCCGCCACGGAATTTAAGCCATCACATATTTATTAGGTAGGTACTTAACACACTCGGGTTAAAAATAAACTCGGGTTAAAAAACTTGACATACCTTCTCTGATCATTTTTACAACTTTTGTCAAAATTTTAAGGTTAGGTCATCTCAGGTCAGGTCACCAGTACAGGTCAAGTGACCTGACCTCAAAGTTTAAGACAACATAAGTCGGAACAAAGTGAACTCATCCGATTGAAGTGACCTGACAAAATGGTTAAAATATTTCGATGGAGAAGCGTATGGGCTACCCAAAGCCGTTTACCATTTTCACTACCTACCGTGGTTCTGGAGATTTTAGGGGGTACCCGCGCCCCCCTGTCAAAGCGAAGGTGGCTCAGAGCCCCGTCAATGCGCGTGTTAATCTGGTAAAACAACGAGATAAAACGTTAATCCGTACGAGATAAAACGTGTTCGAGATTAAATGTGGCGGTCTCCCAGGGCGGACCACCCTGAAAGACCCCGCCTGGGCCTTTCACGGCAGGAGAGTGTGGAGGTGGAGCGCCTGCACATTGGCCACTCCCTTCTCCTGTGCAGCTACCGAAAGAGGATCGGCCTGAACCCGGAGGCCACGTTACAGGAATGCGACGATGGAGAGGACGAGATCCTCCACCACCTTCTGACCTGGTGCCCTGCGTGCGCTGACCTGCGCTGGGACATATTTGGACGGAACGACCCGCCCATCCGGGAAGCGCTGGCGGACCCACGACGGCTGGCGATGTTCCTGCGGAGGTTAGGGCGCCTGCAGGGCGCCCCCATATGGCCGGAACACTCAATCAATCAATCAGATTAAATGTGTCCGTCGACATCTAAATCTTTGATATAATTGTAATTCTTTGGTCTCCGGAGAATATAAAAACACGTAGTCTAGAGAACCGGAGAATAGCTGAATGTGATAGGGAAGAATAACTCTTGATATGCGTCAGAACTGGGGAACCAGAGAGCAGCCACCACGATCCTTGGATGAACTAACAAAAGTGTGGAACGCACAACGAACCCAAACCTGATCACTTTTTGTTTCAGGGGGAACGTTTGTTGTGTGTTGGAGGTTGGAGATGGACTGGCCACCTCACTCCTCTGTCCGTGGTGGTAGCTCTTTCTAATTTTTTTCGTATATAGATATATAAGATTTAAGAATACATTGTTTTTTACTTCAAGTTGAGTTAGTTTCTGTTCAGGGCACATCAAGAAAATATACCTCAAAATTATAGCCTGGAACAGTTCGTATTAAATAAAAAGGATTCTATAATTAATCTTAACATCGGTAGCCACAGAGTCTAAACCTAAGAAGACGCATCGCAGCTTTAAGACAAGCAAGCTGCTAGCCTCATGAGTGACATTTGTTCATGAAAATGATAAGCGTTTATTTTTAATACTTCGGAGTTCGGAAACGGTCCTTTCTCATAATAGAACAAACAATTCCAGAAGCACTTCATATAACATCATATCATTATATAAAATAGTATATTACCCATTATTTTTATTAGATTGTTTATTAGATTATCTACGTTGATAAGATATTTCATGACCAGCCTCCTCGAATCATAGTTCCAAAATGGGGCTAATACACTGATAAATATTCAGGTACATCCCTTCACCAAAATTCTCATAATATAATAGGTGAACACATACATTTTTAGTCAGAGTGCTAGGATAATCTCGAATCGAGTTCCAATATTTGAATATTCCAGTACTGAACTGCATTATTCCAGCATTCGATTTCCAAATCAGATCTAAATTTCAAGCCTTGGTCACACTATGACCAAAAGTTTTCGCTTATTGTATTATGAGGATTCTGACGAGGGGCTGTGCCCGAATATGTGATCACAGTGTGATCACAGGCTCCATTTTGCGTCAAGAATTCGAGAGGCAAAGCCATGAAACATCTTACCAATTTATAATCATGCTCCTCGGCTACGCAATGCAAAATTCATCTACTTTTAAAAACCAACAGATATCAGTTGATCAATGAGGCTTATATTCAATCTCACAAAAACATGAGAAAATATAACCTACCAGGAAATTACAAGCGAGTGATAACCCTCGGCAGGTGAGAAACGCGTGCAACAATCAGGTCTGCAAGTCCCCAACGAGCAGTCTTCCGAGTGCAACGTGGACTAGAGGATATAACTCAATACGTCAGTGACGGATCCAGGCCAATGTTTTTGTGGGGGAGGGAGGGGAGGACAGGGTTCAAAATCGTGAATACACATTTTTTAAAGGTCGGTGAAAATCGCAGAGTTTGGGAGGAAAGTACATTTTCCCTGAACCCACCAGTGGGTATGCAGCTCCTAGCTTCCAGTCCTTGAAGTGCACTCTAAGAAGGCTGGGAGCGAACCAAATACTGAGTGTACATCAAAAGCATAACAGATTTTGCATCTGTCCACAATAAGTGCTACACGGTTTGATAAAATGTTCACCGCAATAGTCTGAGCACAGAGGTGTCACTTATTATTTTCGCCGACTTTCGCACGTACGACCACCAACAAAATCTGACCACTTGATTTTTTACTATAAAGACCCTTTGCATTACTAGTTTTCTTACCTTTAGGCTAAAAAATACTTCTAATGGCATGTTTTACTGAGGTCCTCAGAGGATTTGCCTTAATATACCGCGATAAACACCACTTACGCACATACATGAACGTATACTGCGGGCACACAGGCAGACGACCGAGGTGCACTCAGGCAGGTTCGTGTTCAATGCAAAAAACTTCTGGCTGTGGTACTCTGCCAACTCTGGGATTCCATTGCCCGTCCTCTGAAGCTTGTTTTCCAGCAGCAGGCGTAATTTGCGATAGTCACTGTCGAGGGGCAGCACCTGATTATTTCTGTTTTGCGTTCAGCTTGCTGGGGTAGGCTCTTCTTAAATTAGAAGATATTTTCACAGCAGGAACAAATGGGACCAAATAAAGGGTACAAATAAAATATCACAAGCCCACAATGAAAGCAAACAAGATATCACTGAATCTTGTTTTAAACATATGCAATATATATATATACACTGGCCCACAATAGGAAACAAATATTCCAAATTTCAGGTCTATGGGAGAATCGGTCTGATTGGGTTCATCCCATTCAAACTAACAAACAAAATGATCATACAGAAGCTGGTCCATTGGGACGATAGCTTGATGATACACAGCAGCTACAAAAGACAGGTTTTCTAGTAAACAAATTTTCTCTTTGAAGTGACTTGCCTAATCTTTCATATATTCTTCCAGGAAAACACAAAAATTGCATCACCCAAGACTGCCCCCTGACATTCCTACATGACTATCCATACCCTTTGTTCACAATTATATTGTTGTATTGGGTACACTCCTAGTGTTTCAAATCATAATACATCTCATCCTAGTTTTCCTTCAGTTCATTTCTAATATCAATTATAAAAAGCATGCAGATGGGCATTTTCAGAGGGCAGATGGATGAATTCATCTGCAGATGGGCATGAATGCAGATGGGCATTTTCCGAGGGCAGATGGATGAATTCATGCTACAGTCACTTTCATGTCTGGAAACAAACAGTAGCACTTGAAATATGAGTAAATGGATCTGATAAGTAGATAGGAGTACACTGACTACTATGTACTGTATGGTACCAAGATAAATGGAAAATCTGTTTCAATCTGTAAAATTAATCAAAAACATTTTCATACTTAAAAGAAGGTAAGCTAAGCAGCAAATGCACTAGCATGCACACATTGTGCAGAGCCAGTATTTGTAACAGGTAGAAATTTGTAATTCAAATTACAAGCTTGATATAGACTTTTACTAGAGTGCACAAATATTGTAAATATAAAGTTAGACCAAAAAGAGAGGGAATATGGGTAATTCAAAAATAATATGCTCAAAAAATCATTGGAGAATTGCCATCACCAAATAATTTTCACCTATTTTGGTACACAAGTTCACCTGTGCAACAATAAAATGAGGACTTTTTGGCATTGACACTGCTCATAAGCCTTGTTCCGTCTGCCAGCACAGTCTTGTCCGTGAGCCCTCGAGCCTCTCCTCTAGAAAAGAAATACCAAAACTTTCTCTAGTATGTGCTATGGCTAATCAGCCAAAAATGAACCAGAATACTTATCTACCAATCACAAAAAAGTATGCTACCACTGTTGTGCTGTTACTGTTTTTCCAGCAGCACCACAGCAGGTAGCCAGCCTGTAAATCTAAGATTGGTTCTAAGATTGGTTCTCAGGGAGAGGCTATAGCCATGTGACAGACTCAATCCGTGTGCAAAAGTATGGCATTTTCAACGAGATCTCGTCAGGGTGAGTGCCCTAGGAGACAAGAGTGAGTGGTGTGAAGTTCATCAACCTGGTGTGAATTTCCCAGACTGTTGCAAGGAAGGTGACACTGAAAACCAAACAAATAATGGCTGAATGGTTATAAAGACACAGGAGGGGACCTTATAACAAGTATTTAACTAACTAATACAAGAGGTAGGCATTGTGTGGGTAGGAAAGGGTGCACTTTTCTCTATGGTATATAGCAATTTAGTGTGAATTTTTGGTGTCTGGCAGTGCAATGATTTTTAGGTGGCTGGTGTGACTTGTCTAGCCTGCTGCCATACTTTGCAGACTGGGACTCAATGCTGCTCGCTGATTGGTGTTGACAGACGAAACAAGACCACAGCTATAACAGTGGGCCAAAATGAATAGTTATCAATTAACCATACAATTTGCTTTCTGGCAACTTCATGAACCTAATTAATGCAGAACAGAAACATTAAATGCATTGCCCATACTTGATAGGATTAGTGTTTGACTAACTCACTAAACTCACTACACAAGACCTCAATAAGCATTGGTGGCCAGCAAAGATGGATGGCAAAAATTCAAATTGTTTCATCAACTTTTCACGCATAGATTTTTTACCTCTATGACAATCTCAATTGACCACATCAAAGGCTCAAAATATTCTACGAGCAGATTACCGACGATATGTTGATCCACGAGACCGGAGAGGCGACAATCTCCTCGTCCGAAAAACCACCCAAAGCTTTCTTCATGCCTCAAAGGAGGCTCTTCTGGATCGCGCTACCCGTATCTTTTTATTGTATCATTTTAGCTGCAATGCAATCATGGAATAACGAACAATTATTAATCATATTCTTTAGGGTATTAGGCCCCTGACCGCAGCGCTAATTAGTGTTATAGAATTTGTATTCATATCTTCGCGTTTGCCGCGGTTTTTGAAATGGTGAATAATGATAGTTCATCGATAGCCATAATGACATCACATTGATGTAAGATAAGCCCACGTGACCAGATCCTATAAGGACTGGGCTTGTGATTGGTTGATGGTATTTCTTTAAAGTCCTATATTTCTCTTTCAAAAGCGTTTTGGAAATATATTTTTATAGAATAATTTTTGATGTTATAGGTTTTAGCTACTGAACTGCTTTAAAAGAAATGTTTGACATTTTTTCATATATAAATTAATAGCTATAGCCGGGTCTACGTCATTTTATCGTTACCATAAGGACTCGGTAAAGTCGTCTATAAATGTTGACTTTGAGGCCGATTTTCAGGCATTTTGAGCCTGAATTTGCAAAAATGAGAATATGACTTCTGAAACAACTTTTTGTAACCTTTTGATCTAGCCAATAAAAATTTTTGCGACAATGTCCCTTTAAGATTTCTAAACTCCAAACTGGATTTTTCTTTCAAGTTTCTGGGTCAATCCATGAGTCAATCCCCAGTTTTGCTGGTTTTGTGCTCGAGCATTTGCGATGCATACGCACTTCATCAAGAGCCAAAAATTCGACCCGAGGAATATATTTAACGAGACATCATGACAGAGGCAAGGTTACAACCTTAAAGGAAATGTGGCACCTTGGTCGAATACTGGAATTTAGTGTAATTAGGCGTACTTTTAGTAAAAAATAATGAAACCACTCATGCTTTCTCTGAAAAATGTACAATAAGCTCAATATTCGGTTTTTAAAAATACTCCTCTAGAAAAAGAAATAAATATCAGCCTGTGGATGATGTCACGATCTGGCAATCACTAACATACTTGAAACGCTTCAAGGGCTTCGATTGGCTGATGCTCATCGTGACGTCAGCATATGTCGTCACACCAGTATCTCACAAACAACAATGGCCGCCGGCGACGTGGGGCTGAGGGGGCTGGTGTCAGGTAGGTTTTAGGTTTTTCTACGGAAATATCGAGTTCCAAGACAAATGAAATATGGAGTACCGGGTTTTCCGACCTGCTTTACAACTTGGCTATCTCAGTTAAAATCACGTTGTGAAGGTGCCACATTCCCTTTAAAATAGCACGGCTGCAAAAAGTCAAGTTCTACGAATTCAAATGTCTCGTAAGCTTCCATTGGCATACAGGGTAACAATATTCCGGTCAGCAATATAAATGAAAAGGTACAAAGGGTTGTGACTGTAAATACACGGGTACTGAGCGGCAAGATACTATTGCACTGAACACCACAACCAAATGCAGTCAAGACAGGGGCACTTGAAACTTCAGCATATTGATGGCAGTGTGTCATTCCCGCCATGGTCATGATATTTTGTCGACTGCTGTGTCGTGCTTCCTCGCTCCCCCCGACAATGGTCCCCTGCCCAAGCAGCCGCGACTCTTTTCGCGCCCGCCAACACTAACCGTAACATACCGGAAGAAAAAGACATAAACGCTGACAGAATTCTCAAATGACCCACATGCTACCCCACCCACGTGCGATCACTCTGGAAAACATCGCAGATATGTTGCATCACTTCCATCTGGGTCAAGCATGACCCCATCGAAGGGTTCTTCCAGACAATCTCCATTTCGGCGATACTTCCCACACACTCGACATCTAATGAGCCGGCCACCACCGCACAGTGTTCTAAAGGAGGCCAAAATGGGGACATTATTCGAATTTCTGACTACTTTTAAAACTGATTTTGATGTTTGCTACTAATAGCAAAATGACCAGGGTGCCAGAAAATGGCAAACAAAAAATTTAAAGGCCTTTGAAGTCGACGCGACAAGGCATCAAACCGCTGTCTGTGAATCTCTCGCCCCATAACACGACAAAGGCAAAGGGCAATGCTCATTTTCGATGCTTTTTTGTAGGCTAAGAGAACGTGCAAGATGAGACAAACCAGGGTTCATTAGAAAGCTTAAGGCATGATGAATGCGATTTTGTAAACAGTTTTCTCCAGTGATTGCTGCAATTAAATTTGGAGAGCAAAATATGTACCATATACATTTCACATACATTTTAAGACTGTCAATTATCGATAAGCATACAAAAAATTGTGTCGCCTGCCCCACCCTGAGACCACTTTAAAACTATGGCAAGATGTTTTGTCTACCTGCCCAGCAAGTTTCAGCTGCGTCACGCTGCGGCAGTGGTGATGGCGGCATATTATACAAGGGCATGTCGCGCGCGCTGTCGGTCGGGGGCGGCGGCCGTCGGGGAGATATGCCTGGAGGCTTGGAGGAGGTGGGCCGGGGCAAGGCGAAAGTTCAGTGCATTGGTTACAATGGTTAAATGAGCACTTTTTGTTGACATTGTTTGGCGACTGGACTTTTCAACCTACTGTCGTTGACTTTTTCGCTCAATAATTTTGAACAAGTGCAATGGTTACAGTATGGGAAAACCAAGCTTTCAATTGATATCTCAGTACACTAACATGCCCAGTAACCATTCGTAGAACCGCAGCTAGCATTCGTACAGGCGATTTTAAGACCGCACGATGGGGTGAGAACCGAGATACATAAATTAACCCTTCCTCGTTTGCGAAGTTCACCTCAAATAACATCAGGGAATAGAGTCTCACCAGCACGCACACGCACTCGTTCCATGTTCCTTTATCGTCACTTGAGCTTTGAACTGGATGATGTGAACATGGATGTGCGAATTAGTGTAGAAACGCGGGTAAACTTGCTTACAGCTGATACAGAATTTGGAGTTAAGAATTTCATTGAAAAAGCGAACGAGCAGCTCACTGATATTTACCAAGTAAGTCACAGGGTGACATAAAACGTGAGGCAGGTTCGTTGGAAAAAATAGTTCTGTGCGATCGACGCAATGCCAATTCCGTAAAAATACACTTCGGTCATGGACCAAGCCAAGGTTTCGTATTCATTCTGCAGGAATCTGATACCATTGTGCTGGTGAATGAACAAACATATCACCGTTGAATGTGATCAATTTCGTCTTCATGGTTGCATGCAGTAGCGCACCCAAGGGAAGGGGGTGGTTATATACAATATAACCGGAACTATAGCAGCCTTTGGGTGGGAAATGAGGATTTGACCTTGAAAATTTTGACCTTGACCTGTGACCTTGGCCCTGAGTAGCCCTAACTATAGTCATAGCATAACATACGTCATACTGAATAATGCCACTGAGTAATGCCTGACCGGAATACTGCGGTCAATGACTTTAATATGAGACCTTTGACCTTGACCTTGTGGGTTAATATTGAAATATAACCTGATTATATGACGTCATCACTCGGTCTACAGTGTAGGCGAACTGGTGCAACTGCCCGAGAGCGACGGTCTCAAAACATAGGTCTGACTGTGAAGGCCATCATTCTCCAGCATTTTCATTCATTAGCCAGCATTTTCCGGCGGCGAACAGTTCTCTGACTACTTTTGAAAAATAGGTGGGGACACTTTAGGGCCCCCTCCACTGCGTGTGTTAAGCGAGGGTTAAATAACGTCTTCAATGCCAACAATATCGCGCATATACACTTACAGTGACTGAAAATTAACTAGAACATCTATGCAAAGCCCCCTTATTATCATATATACATATATTTATTTTTGCTGCTGACCTAGGGCCAAATACCTGAGTCATGCCTACAGTGGTCAGGTCTTGACATTCATATGTTGCCCACATGATCTGTGGGAACAGAGCTTTCGATTGATACCAAAATTATTGATCTGGGATTCATACTTCCTGAGATATTGACTGATGTCCCCACTTTCGGCTCCGTTAGAACCCTGCGCACCGCCACCGTGATTCCCCTCGCTACACCGGCCGCCACCCAGCCTCCCACCACCGCAGCACCTCCAGCTCGGCCGCGGCCGGCCGCACCACTTCTCCTAGGACGGCCAGCAGTCGAAAAAGGCGTACACCAGGTCGTAACCACGCACGCTGCAGTACTGCAGGTCGCGCTGCACGTGACGTCGCCTGATGGTGGGCAGCTGCAGCTGGCGCGCGAACACGCTGGCCTCCGACGTCTGCGGATTGAGGAGCAGTCGACAAACGTCCAACTACTCTGCACAAAAAGAAGCAAAATACCCCAGTTTTCATGATAACCCACCTTCGAACTTAAGTATTGCGAGTGTAACAAAACATACATTTGCATTCCACGACAGGCATCTGGACCACTCAATAGACCTTATTTATTCACACAAACACATGACTTGCAAACGCCCTTCACGCTACAGCCAGAATATTTCCGCGCTACCTTGTTTGCGAAGACGGTGATGAGCACCTTGCCGGGCTGGAAGCAGTCCAGCACACGGTTGATAACGTCCTGGTAGCACGACTGCGCCACGTTCGTCTCAAACGACACGTAGCTGAACCCGGTCTCTGGCGTCACGTGAATCGTCATGTAGCAGCCCTGGCGACAAGTAATTTGCAGCGTCACAGGGGTAGGACGTCGTCACGTCCGCGCTAACGTCGGCTCGTACAGCCTCAGAAGCCTGCATCCTGTTTTGCACTCGTGAAGCAGAGCCCTTCGGTAAAGAAGTGTGCCAATTACTATCTTTTGTGATCAGGTACTTGTGCTTAAACCAGCCTTGTAATGCTAGATCATAATTGTATCCAAAGTTACTTTAAAGTAGAAAACGTTAAGCTGACAAGATTTTTAATGTCCCATCTCCTCGAATCCTGGATGCAAAATGGATCTAATACACTGGGATTATATATTCGGGCACAGCCCTTCACCAAAATCAGGTAGGGAAGCGAAAGGTAAAATCACAAATTCTTGGGTCATAGTGTAGCAGACTTCGAATTTGAGGTGGCCAATGACCAAAAATTTGTGATTTTACCTATCGTTGACCTGCCTGATTCCGATGAAGGACTGAGCCCGACTATGCAATCCTACTGTTTTGGATCCATTTCACATCAAGGATTCGGGGAGGATGGCCATTAAACATCCTGTCAACTTAAAATCATGTTCCTTGCCACAGCACTCAGAAATCTATCAGCGTAAGAAAGCGTTAAGAAGGCGTTACAATGAGATGAGAGCTAGCAGGGAGGATACCCACGTTGTCCAGCAGTCCGTTCATGGAGTAACCGCACGGGTCGAACAGCGCGTCGTCGATACTGGCACCGGGGATCAGACGGTCTATGCCTGCTCTCTGCGACACAGAGAACATCCGTCAGCTGGCGCTCATCAGCTGACGGCCCGAGCCTATCACATACACCTCAGCGACAGGACGACGCACGCCTGCTGATTTCACCAGGGCCGGAGCGGACTTCCGTTTTGGTGGACAGGGTGTGGGATGACCTCCTGGGGCTCCGCTACTCGCACGGGAAGCGAAATTTCAGCAGGTACATGCGAGAACATCGGGGATGGAAACAGACGGCTGGGAATGTGAATTCTTGCTTTGAGGATACAATCGCATCCGTCCCCTGGTGGGCGCCCCTGGATTTCACCCACCTTTGTGGCGATGGCCGCCGTGGGACACCTGTCGCGGTAGAACAGGGCCATCACCTCGGGGCTGAGGTCGCTCATGACAATCTCCAGCGTCTGGTCGGGCTGGTGCCGGCCGGGGGTCAGGGCGGAGGACACCCCTGGCAGAGGCTTCCGCACCTCGCCGCCGGCGCCCAGCTCGTAGACTCGGTCCAGCGCGAACAGGTACCAGCAGTCACCGTTCATCCGGCCCAGGCAGTAAGCGGATCCTGCTGCCAGGGCGACACGAGACGATTGCCATAGCCTTCATATCGTCTGACACGTGAAGAGCGACGCTCTTAAAATGGAATTTTAGTGAATAGGCTAAATCGTCGGTTTCAGGATCGTTTCACACATCAGCTCTGCCCCGAGAACAGGAGAAGGTATATTACAGCTCGTACAGCCCCTAGTTGTATAACATTTAAAAGTAGAACAAGAGCAAAAAACTTCATATCTTGGCGTTAAAGGGAATGTGGTCCCTTCACAATGGGATTTAAACTGAGATAGTCATGTGATAGAGCATGTCGAGAAGCCACTAGACCCACTCGATACTTCATTTGTTCTAGAAAATACCGCTCGCATGGAAAAATAAATAAATCCTCTATCGACCCCCTCCCCGGGTGATCACGTAGTATAAGGTGACCTTGGAAAAGTGACGTAATAATCAATCCCCGCTGCAGGGAACATTTTTATCGCTATGACTTCTGTAAAGCCTACGCGCTAGACGTGTCATCAACACTAGCGACTACAAATACGTTTTTCAATGACTAGTTTCAAACGTAAAATATATTTCAATAGATAAGAAATAACGAAAGTTTATCAGCGTCACTTTAGGTTCCGATAGTATTTTCTTCTCGCTTAAAAACTATTCATTTGTATTCGTTTTACCTGTGGCGCGAATGAGTTTTTCATCTAGCACAAAGCATAACCAGATCGTGACGGTATGCAGAGATTTTTTTCATGCAATTCTATTGCTAGAAAAGGTCCGCCATCCATTTAAACGGGTAGCCAGGCGTGCCCCCTCCGCGATCCCAACGACAACAGTACCCTTACGTTAACACCACCAGAACATAAAATATTACAAGTCGCGGCACGCCCTGCTAGGAAAAAGAAAGTAACTTAAAGAAAGCATAATAAATATCATACTATTAGTAAAAACTGCCAGTAGTAGCTCCCTGTAAATATACAGGGAGCAGGGATACAGGTCTATTTAGGTTAAATGCACAATAATTTAGCTCATTACCGGTTAGATTGTTAGTCTTTTTCCAAACAGGACTACCCAAAACTGGAGATTCGTGTTAGCCCCTCCGAGATTCTGGCGAAAAGATAGAGGCCTAGTAACATTCGCCAGAGAACTCGGAAGACAGAAAGCAAATTAGGGCAGACATGCAGGCATAGGCAAGCAAGCAAGCAAGCAGGCAAATTAGCAAGCAAGCGCAGCAGGGAGTCAGACACACGCACGCACGCACGCACGCACGCACGCACGCACGCACGCACGCACGCACGCACGCACGCACGCACGCACGCACGCACGCACGCACGCACGCACACACACACACACACACACACACACACACACACACACACACACACACACACACACACACACACACACACACACACACACACACACACACACACACACACACACACACACACACACACACACACACACACACACACACACACACACACACACACACACACACACACACACACACACACACACACACACACACACACACACACACACACACACACACACACACACACACACACACACACACACACACACACACACACACACACACACACACACACACACACACACACACACATCCGAATCCACGCACGCACGCCTGCCTAAACATCCACACACACGCGCACGTACACACCCACACACACCGAGTACCGCAGTCACCCACCCACGCACGGCAGACATCCACCTTCCCACCCACAAGTACTCCCTCTCGCCCACCTACAAGCACACTATCCCACTCACATACACGCACGCCCACACCCACACACATTGTGCTCCGGTGCATCATCACCACCATCAGCGCCGGTCATCGAGGCTCATTATTAAGAATTCTATAATTGCAAAAGAATACTTCTCTGATATATTTTTAAGCACATGTTTGTTTAGAGGAACTTCCGTTATACATTTAAAGGTTGGACATATAGCTTTGTTCCAAATTTCAGGTGCAGAGCATGCCAGAGCAAATTTCCTATAATTTGTTGTAGCCTGAGGTATTTCAAAGTGTCTAATGAATCTCGTATTAGTTGTTCTGTATTTCTGAAAAAGAGACGATATCACATCTGGCATTGTACCATCCAATACTTTCGACAATATAATAACTTTTTGTTCTGAGACTAGTTCAGGGAATTTAAGTATTTTTAATTTTAGAAACAATTCATTTGTGTGGTAATAATAGGGTTTTTTGTCGATGATTCGAATAGCACGTTTCTGTAATTTGATGATCTTATCGAGAGTGGATTCGTAATTACTACCCCAAACCATTGCACAATAATTTAGATGGGGCAATATAAAGGCGTTATACAAATGAGTGAGTTCGTGCGATGATAGGAAATACTTGGCTCTGCTCATTATTCCTAAATTTCTACTTATAATCGAAGACACATGAAGGATGTGCGAATTCCACTTAAGCTTTTCGTCAATATAAACGCCAAGATACTTTACAGTTTCTTCACGTTTAAGCTGCATTCCATTTAGTCTTACATCAAAATTTCTAATGTTAGCGCTAGAATAAAGCTGATAATGAGATTTTGAAGTATTTAGAGACAAACGATTGGACTGAAACCATTTTGACACTTCAGGAAGAACTTTATGGATTTTTGACTGTACACTTCTCACATCATCCCCGAGATTATAATAGCAGTATCATCTGCAAATAAGTAGAATCTAGTTTCAATGGACACTCGATACAGATCATTAATGTATACAATAAATAATAGTGGTCCTAGTATTGATCCCTGTGGTACTCCCGTCCTTAATTGTTTTGCATGAGAGATGACCCCCTTAATTTTAGTCCTCTGAAATCTGTTAGTTAGATATGAAGAAATAATATTATACAAATTGAGAGCGGAGTTTAGAAGGGAAGGGAGAGAGATGGAGGCTTTTTTCCAGCGAAGCAGAATTCAATAATACGAAATAGTGGGCATTTTAGCAATTTTCAGTAGAAATGTAGTTAATTTCATTATTTTCAATATAAATTTCCCTAAAGCCACTCCAGTCCGAAATTGCTCTACGGCATGACATTCCCTTAAGCCTGTGTGCCTTTCCGAAGGTTTTCTGTCATAAAGCCTTATGATGACCATGCAATGTTACCTGTTCAATAATATTTTTGCCATCACTTGCAAAAAAGTAGCTGGGGATGTTCGGAGCCCGTTCCATGTATGGCGTGCTGCATTTCTTTGTTTCAAGGGCCAAATCCGCACCTACTGCCAACACGGACCACGCGCCGACCTCGTGCGGCGGAGATGGAAGACGGGGAATCCCCGGGAGTGGCCGATTTCTGCTCAGGATATGCTCACTTATTGAGAATCAATCAGTTTTGGGGCAGTTGAAATACCAGACCAGGGTTATCCGGTACGCTCTGAAAGACTTTTAGCTTAAATCCTGGAAAAGGACCAATATCCTCAATCTGAAGCTTACATATCCGTCTCATTTTCCTTTCAACGAGGACCGCTTATTAACGATCTGCACTTAAATGCAGTACCGAACGATCTATATCAATTAAGTATCATCAATAATTTTCAGTGCTAATAACGGTCAACCACTACAAACAAAGGTGACCAGTTCTGTCGGTATTAATGAAAAACTGGTAATCCGAGTGCCTATCAAGTTAACTTCCATATTTTCCCCTTCGACGTGGCCCTTGAACAACGAAACAAGAGCCAGAAGTTCAAACAAGTGCAGAGTACATTTGGCACCACATAGTCATAACCTGCGAATCTGCGTATATTTTTGCCGCATCTGACCAGTGGTCGGCGGCGCCGCGATCGCATCACTGACACGCCGCCTGAGCTAGCAGGGCCCACAAGTGCACAGTGCCTACACTTGTGACCGGTTCGCCGTCTCAGCTGCTAGAAACACCCCCTCCCCTCCCCCTCCGCCTGCCAACGCCGCCCTCTATCCAGCCACGAGCCATGCCGGCCCACTGTATCAGCGGCTCACCAACGCCATTCTGTAAATCAGTAATACTGTGTGCGCGAGGAGGAGGGTTGCGAAATTAAACCATGCATGCTACACAAAGGCCGCTTCGATGCAGTTCTGGATTAATGTTGACGGGTCGCGCACCTGTGGCGGGTCCAGGGATGCAGCGGGGGTGGCTACCATCCCTCTCCGTCCGAGACGGTTGGCGCCACGGAAGACGGAGAACCCCTGGGAGTGGCTGATTTCTGCTCCGCTAACGATTTGTATCCATATAATAATAGGTAAAATGGCGTCAAAAGGACTTCGCACATATTAAATGAGCCCCACACACAAAATTTGAGACGAAAGGAGTGGGGTTCAGTTCAAACAGCTTTTGCGCTCTCGCATTTTTTGTATTACTTTCCGGCTTGTGGCTTGCACCAACACGAGGCCCATCGCCCCATTCCCTGCATCCAGCGGAGGCATTCCGGGGCTTCGTCCAGCGGCGGACGCAGACCCGAGTTTTGGGGGACCAAACTCATGTCTGCTTCGCCTCCTGGAGGGGGGGGCGTGCAATTTGGGTGCTCGACAGACCTAGTATAAACTTCCTCTCCAAGTACATGATCGCTCTCCTGGGGGGAAGCAAATATTGTTTTGTTCGACAGAGAAAAAATGGTCATCGGGGCCATGGCCGGAATGCCCCCACCCCCTGCGGCCTCCAATGGCTTCGTCTACTGTTTTTTTCATTGCGCACAAGGCGGTGAACAGCAATAGGCCCGAGACCCTTAACTCGGGGGGCGGACACATTACTTCTGAGCTACACATGTCGCACTTTCGTCGTTCTCTGTACCTGCCATCGACAGCACTTGATGAAAGAAACGGGCTTCTAATCTGATCGTTTTTTTCGACAATCAATACGGACCAAGGTATCAGCTGCGCGGCGTGGAGGCCGACGGGTCGTGAGCTTATACACAATAGCGCATCAACGTAAATCCAGACCAGGTTTTTGGCTTCATAAACGTCTGTTTCTTATGGAAGCATGTTAAGCCAAGCGACTGTAAATCGTAACGAATGGAAATTGCGATTGACCCACCATATACCCCAGGCAAGTCGTAAGTAATGTCTGGATGGCGAATACTCCAACCCTTTCGGAAAACTGGCATACCGGCACCAGACACCAAAAGCCGACTAAAAGTGGGGTCCCATGAACCACTGGCACAGTCTAGGGATAAGATCACCTGCAGGACGTGCTTGTTGCCATGTTCTCAGGCTGCGGCCGGTGGTAAGACATCCACTCCATGCCTTTCAGCACAATGCAACTGCGGGAGTAAAAGCCCTGGCATCACCAAGCATGATGAAAGGTCATGCTTCCAAATCAAGTCAGGAGGGTATAGGTATATGCATCAAGTACGCTCGTGTGTTCGGCACCAGACGCAACCACGCGAAGCCACTTACTAGGGAACATGTGCTCCAGCGCCGATACCTCGGAGCTGAACTTCTGGTAGGTCGCGTCCTGCAGCCCCGGCTGCAAAAAGTTCTTCCGCGAGTAGAAAATGTCCTGGCACAACGGAGTGGGTAAAATGGTGTAATGCAATGTATAATTCACCGAATAAAGCGTATTTTTACAGGACATATGACACCCTCAAGCGATTTGAACTAAGTTATCAGTCGGAGAGAGCATACAGGAAGACCTTTGGTTTCATATTTCGTAGGTCTTAGAATTCACCTTTAAAGGGAATGTGGCACCTTTATTACATAATTTTAACTGAGATAATCAAGTTGTACAGCATGCCGGAAAACCAGGTACTCAATATCTCATTTGTCTTGAAACTCGAAATTTCCGGAGAGAAAACGTAAAAACCTACCTGAAATGTACCCAAAATGTACCCAAGCAGCCGGCCACAGTTGTCAGCTGTTCGCGTGACGACATGCTGACTTCACGATGAGAGGTCAGCCTATTGAATATGGTATTAGTTGCCAGATCATGACGTCATCCACAGGCAAAGGTTTATTTCCTACCACAAAGGAGCATTTTAAATATCAAAATATTGAGCTCATTGTACATTTTTGAGAAGAATCATGGACATTTCCATGATCTTCGGCAAAAAACATTCCTTCATACCAAATTCTGGGATTCGACCAAGGTGTCCCATTCCCATTAAGGGAATGTGGCACCTTGGTCGAATCCTGGAATTTAGTGTAATTAGGTGTACTTTTAGCCGAAAATAATGAAACTACTCATGATTTCTCTGAAAAAAGTACAATAAGCTCAATATTTTGATTTTTAAAATACTTCTCTAGGAAAAGAAATACATATCTTCCTGTGGATGATGTCATGATCTGGCGACCACTACCATACTCGAAAGGCTTCAAGGGCTTCGATTGGCTGATGCTCATCGGGTCGTCAACATATGTCTTCACACCAGTAGATCACAACAATGGCCGTCTGGCGAGAGGTACATGAGAGGTACATTTCAGGTAGGTTGTAGGTTTTTCTACAGAAAAGTTGAGTTCCAAGACAAATTATATATGGAGTACCGGGTTTTCCGACTTGCTTTACCACTTGGCTATCTCAGTTAAAATAACATTATAAAGGTGTCACATTCCCTCTAAGTTGGCAACAACACTTCATGTGCGTACTACTTTGAGCGCGCGTGTATCCCGATATGGGCCACAGAGCTGGCGGCTGCGACTCGTCATCCGGGCGAGGCCACACTCAGTCCAATGGGGTCGACACCCGCCCTCAATGCACACTGTTCCTCCGCAAACGGCGAGCTCTGGGACTAATGAAATATAAAACCGGGAGTTTTCTATATATGCTCTACCACATGCCTATCTCGGCCCAGATCCCATTATAAAGATGTCACATTGCGTTTAAGTATGAGGAGCATGGACGATAACAGCGAGGACAGCGGTGGTATCAGTGCTATTTTCAGCCACCAAATGCAACACCCACCAGGTCTTAAAATGGCGACCTCCAGGAACACATGTAGTCATGTCGCGGTCCCCTAGACAAACATTCCCATGTCGGGTCTGGCGGCGTGCTGGCTAAATGGCGTGTTATACTATGCACGGCCGGCGCCACGCGCTCACCTCTACTCCGCCGAAGCCGGTGTGTTGTGACACAAAGGTGAAAAGTCGCGGCAGGCACCTCAGCGGCGTGGTGGTGCCACAAGTCTTCAGAATAAACCGGTTCTGGGAGATGAACATGCTGCTCTCGCTGAGCACGTAGGCGTCCAAGGTGCTGCTGGAGCGCTGGCTGATAATCTCACACTTGGCGTCTTCCATCAGCAGGTCCAGGAAGTCCCTGCCAACGCACCGATGTGATGTTCCAAAATAATAACAGTTAGGGTTTCCGACGCACCAGCCGCCAAGACTACCTACTCAGCGCCGCTGATAATATGTTTTCGCGAGATGACTTCTTGGACTGGTAGTCATTTACTTTTGGCACAACTAACTGCCACAGCCAATGCCGAAAAGAAATCGAATCCACGTAGTTACTTTTTTCGGAATAGATTACCTCCATACATGTATATTCACACCAAAAAAGAGCAAATGACACATACACAAGCATGGGTTAAAACTGACATGGATTAAAACAGCAGGATGCCACAAGAAGACAGCGCCTCAAAAGACCCCCCGGCAGACCGATCTACAATCTAGATTAGCATATTAATTGACTTGGAAAATTCTGAAGTGTTACAACTTGGTTATTCAGTCACTTCTCTGAAAACACAGTCGTACCACCCTGGTTCAGCCATGGCAGTTACGGAAAACGACTCAAGATTATTTTTTACTTTTTGGAAACAGAATACTATGTAAATTGACAAAAAATTTAAAAGGGCTGCGATTTCGATCGTTCAATTATTATATTGGAAAACTGGGTCCTAAAGATAAGCGTTTGGACAGTTGCAAAACCATGCTCCTGTTAGTCCATACTTTGAATCCGGCCAAAATTGTACCTAGCGTCTCTATCACTTTGGTCGCACGTACCTTGGAATGTTTCTAAGGTCACATGATTTAGTTGTATTTTCTTCCCCAAACCACACTTCAAGAAGCTTCTCCACGCCCTCAAAGAAGTGGTCAGCTATTTCTTCTTTCATTTTTTTCTAAAACAAATAAAGGACAGAGACTGTGTTAGTGAAGCGTAAAATATATTAACCATAAGACACGAAAATCCATATCCACTTACCACCATGTATAGCCATTCAGTCAATTCAACCACGGCTAATGGAAGTTTCCAAGTAAAAAGAAATTATTTCGCTTAAATGATTTGAGTGAGAGTTCACCAGGATTCTATTATCATCAGCACACGTACACATCTTAGTTTAAGTACCCAATCACTGTACTCAGTTACTTAACTCCCGCCCCGTTGGGCCTCCGCATCTCCTTCGCCCTGGTAGGGGGGGTTCAAACACCCCCCTCGAACTCGGCTCCTATGCGGGATAGCGAAAAAAGGCGAACGTTGGTGGATATTCTACAAAATTTTATGAAGACACTCCATCGGTCACGTTTGAGCTCAAGTCAGTATTAAGGTCATGACCTGTGATGACCTCAATATTGACAAAAATGTATGTAGCATGTTAGAGTACAGCTTTTGGGCTCTAGCGTCTGACAGAGTTGAGTTAGAATCTTTTTTATGCTCCATTCGCTTCCTCTTGTTATGGTGAATCGAATGATGTATAATGGCACTATATAGGTCACAATACAAAAATGGCCTGACCTAAGGTCAGACCAAGGTCACCATCCAACCTAGCAGTCAATCGATATCGATATCGCATATCGATCGATTTGCAATAACAATCCAAACGTAATGTATCAAAATAGAAGCTTTATCACCATTTTCTGCCAAGTTATTGACCCAAGTCTGAAAACCTGCTGAAGTAGCCCCAGATGACCTCTCAGAAGTCACAGGTCCCAACTTGCAGCATGAACCCATAAAGGGTCTAAAATACCATGAGTTGGAGAATACGAAGATATTTCAAGCATTATCTACATAAATGTAACAATTTTCTGCAAATGTCTGGTTTCCCCATGCATTTCCAATGGAGAGGTCATTATCCATACCTGACCCTAGGTCACCGAAATGAAAAATCGTGGAATAAATTTTGCTGTACTCGGTGGGCCCATTGTGGGGTATGAGTTTAATTCGATAGATTCAACGTTTGCTTACTTACTCCACCTTAAACTACTTTGGAAGTGATGTCACTTGACCTGCACTGTGGACGTAACTTGAGATGACCCAACCTTAACCCGCGCCCCACCGGGGGCCCGGCGCCACCTTCGCCCCATGGGGGATCGATGGCCCCCTCTAAATCCGAAAATATGGGGGTTAGCAAAAATCTGAAGCGCATTAGAAAGCTCACGTGAATTCAGCAAGAAATTACTTCGCATTTTTAAGCGCTCAGGTCAATGGTTTGACCTCCAGAGGTCAAGTTACGTCACGATAGGCTATTTTCACTAAAATATGCAATGCTTAAGCAAACTGGGCATAACTCTTATGCAATAAGAGCTATTGAGATCTGGTGAGAAAATTTGATAGGAAAAGGCTAGACCTTTTTCCGCTATGTGGAACGTCATGACATCCGGCCAGTGGTTTGACCTTCAGAGGTCAACTCGTGACCTAACATGACCTGAAGTCACGAAAGGTCAGGAAGTGACCTTCCCGTATATCATACAAAAGCCATTGATGAGACATACACGATGGTGTTTGATTCAGCGCTCTGGCTTAACTAGGTCAAAAGTTATTGTCAAAATACTGCTTTTGACCTCTGGTGACCTTGCATAACCTTGAATAGGTCAAAAGGGAAATATGGCCCCTGGGATCCGTGAAAGGGTGTCTAAGAACGCTTTTCTGAGCACGCCGAGCATTTGCAATCATTTTTATGACTTTTAGATCACAAGAAAACTTTTTCCCATGCTTTCTTAATGGGAGAGGTCACCTCGCGACCTGACCTCAGGTCACGAAATCGAAAAATCCCGGATATACATCGTGTAGAACCTGGAAGGGTCATTAAGTGTAGGAAGTTTCAAATTGATCGACAAAGAAATGTAGCTCTTATAGAGCTTAGAAGTTGAAGTGAGGTGACCTTGGTTGAACTCGCCTGGTGACCTGACCTTAGATGACCCGGGGTAAACAATTTCAGGGATAATGGGAAAATGATGCAGTGAGAGATAGAGTCCTCAACCGCGGTGCTGCACCGCGTCGTTTTCCTGCTATTCCGAAAAAAACCTTAGGGGCATCGATGGCCCCGGTGGAGCGAGGGTTAAAACTTTGGAGATGTTGTGAGATTGCTCAAGGATAAGGTGTGCAAAGTACGGCGGCGCTCCGCGCCGGGGTTTTTTCATTCTACCAGAAAAACTCGAACTAAAAATAATTATGAAAAGTTGCACAATCGATAAAGGATACAGTGTACCAAGTATGTTGGTGCTCTGCGCAAGTTTTCTGTTAACTTCGGAAAAACCCGAGGCAGTGTTCCAACACTCCCGCTAGACCCAAACTTCGAAGCGATCGCCAGCAACATTCCAAGCAGTACGCAATAATGGTTTTTCATCAGCAGCCTTTGATAGGGCGCATGGCGTTAGTCGCCGACATAAACAACGAACCCGATGCTCTATAGAATCCTTGACGGGGCGCATGGCGTTAGTCGCCGACATAAACAACGAACCCGATGCTCTATAGAATCCTTGACGGGGCGCATGGAGTTAGTCGCCGACATAGATGACGGACCCCATGTTCAATATACAATGCCAATCGGAGAGGCATTTAGAATATCCACCAAGCTGTCACGCCTGCCCATTAACATTCTCGTCAATGCAAACGATGTCGTTCGTTCCGTCACCTCTCAACTCTTGCCCGCCAATCCACGCAGTTCACGCTAGAAAAAGAAATCGGCACCCGAACTTCAACCCACGAGTCAAGAAAACAAACCTCCAGGATTTGAGTGGGCAGTCAATTCCCAGAGCCCCCGCGGGCACGCACCCAGTCAACCTAGGTCAAGCACAATTCGTCGGTCACCGCCGGTCTAAATTCTTACCGATCCCAATGATTCATAAAAACTCGGCAGCTGTATCTCGGACTTCGAGCCGACTACAAGAAAAACACATGGCCTAGGGTAAGCGGTCTGGCTGCTATCTCTGCAGGCGTGCACTTGGTCGGCTTCTATCGAGTTCGGTTCAATTGCCAGTCGAACACCGGAAGTACTCACTCACTGAAGTCCACTCCAACAAAAAATGTATCTAACACTCCATTCACGAGCCGAGAGGGGAAATAATACGAGGACTGGAGTGGCAGGTTGGTCCGCTGCATTTTAGGACAGGAATACTTTTTCTATCTGATTACAAAATGTATTTCCTGTGTTACAGAATGCCATGTAAATAATATGACGGACTATTCCAAAAATATATTAAAATACCAAATGCTTCTCACCATAATGGCAAACTGACACTTGGTTTAGTACATCCGAATGTAGTTAATGTTCCACTACTGATTTTTTGTGCAATTAGCTACTCTCTCTCTCTCTCTCTCTCTCTCTCTCTCTCTCTCTCTCTCTCTCTCTCTCTTTTTTCTCTCTCTAGCTCGAGTTTCTAATCAGTGCCGCCCTCACACCGGCAGGGGGTCCTGATCAGAAGCTTGGATAGGCTGTCCAGTACAGATCACAATTTAGCCATTGAATCTAATTATTTTAAAAGACTTGCTTTGGGATCAGCATCAATCAGAGTAGTTTGTCGGACCACTATCTTTTTTTACTGCTACCTCTTAACCGGTGTCCTAACCAAGACGCAACCCGTCGCACCCCGTCGATCTGCCGCAACGACCGGGATTTTCGGTCAGGACACAAAACGCACTGCCGCAACGCGTCGCACGACGTTGCAACGCGTCATAGCAAAAGTTGAACAATGTCCAACTTTTGACGCCGGCGGTCTGCGTCAGAAACCGACATCCGTGTTATTTGCTGTTGTTTTTAGTCATTAAATGTAATACATGTTTTAGAATAATAATTCAAATTGGAATTCATGCTGAAAAATCTATGGAAACTGGACATGATTACCTTTTCTCCTAAATGGTTCTTTTAATAGTTCTTGATGCCAGCTAAGTTTTGATTGTTGGTAAACAAAAATTCGTCGCAACTTGAGCTACCAGACTGCTCCCAAAGCTGAACCTTTCCTCTGCCGGCCAAAACTCCAGAATTACCACTCTGAAACTGACGCCGACCGTCGGCGACCATCCGGTTAGGACGGGGGGGTTACAATGCTTAGCTGGAACCACTGCCCAGTCTGCACAACAATACAGGCTTATAGTCTGGGACAAATCAAATCCTGCCCCAGTTGGGGCATAGATTTGATTGCTGGTGAAAAATTTTCTATGACCACTAGAGAACAATCATCACTGTTTTTTCTCTTTGTTTCAATATTTCTGTGTCTGCCTTGGTATGTCAGTGCTGCCCAAATTGTCAGTTTATAACCCAAAGGTTCCTTACCAGCCCCAAAGATGGGCAAAAGCTTCCCCAAACCGGTAGGTCTACCCAGAGGCTACCATAACAAAATTTAGTTGAAACCTGTCACCTTCTGCAGACTGGACTGCTTCCACTACATGTGCTGCTGGCTTAATTTTGCTCATTCATTTTCCCTTCCTTAAAGAAAGCATATACAAGGCAGATATGAAAAAGACAGGAGCACAACAACAAAGGCGCCAACAGCACCCTGTACTGATGAGCATTGAAGAACATCGGCAGCATGATTGGGTAATCATGATAAGTCAAGACATATTTCTATGAAAATATAAGCACAGAAATCAGCAGTTTTCTCCACTGTTTAAAGGGACCCCACCCGGGCATACTCCAGGGTGGGGTCCCAAAAAATATTGGCTAGATCAAAAGGTCACAAAAAGTTGCTTCAGAAGCCCTATTCTCATTTTTGCGAATTCGGCCTGCAGATGCCTTAAAATTGCTCTCTGTCAACATTTCTCAACGAATTTACCGGTACACCTCATATCGGTGTATATGACGTACACAGGGCTAAGACTATTAATTTCTCTAAGAATTAGGTCATATCTATCCTAAACAGTGCTGTAGAATTTTGGACTACTACAGAAAAAGATTACTTTGGAAAAACAACATTCCAAAACTCTTCAAACAGAAATATAGGGCTTAAAAGAAATCGCAATTAACCAATCAGAAGCCTAAGAATTTTCATATCGGGGTCACGTGACCCATCTGACGCAAAAGTTTTGTCATCCTGGGGCTGAAGCAGAAAATGACTCGAGACCCGAGGTACAAAACCGCTGAAGACTTGAGTAATTATGTTATTTTTCCGTTTCTAGGGCACACTAATTCATTTTGTAGTTTTTACCTTGCCTTACATACCTTACCTACAATTATCGGATACATTTTGGAGGCCCTTGTGGCCTGCCGGTTCCGGTCTCTGGCGAGCTCAATTCATTCAGAGTCTTCACTTTCTCGTCCGGGCGTATGCCCGAGTGGGGTTCCCCACGCAGTCGTGGGGTGTCAGTGACTGCGTCAGTCGGGGGTCTCATAAATCAGGTGTGTCCAGTGGGAGTCCAGTCTTGCCTTAAACTGATCAATAGAGCTTCGACCACAGTTGTGGGTAAAAAGTTCCAGTCATTAACTATACGACAGCTGAATGTCGAGCGGCGTGCTCTAGATGTCGCACTTGGTTTGACCAACTTCCACGGGTGGCCGCGGGTGCGGGAGCCCCTGTCAAAACAGAGAAACGGGGTGGGATCCTGGTCTATGGCCCTGTGCAGAAGTTGGAATACCTTAATCATATCACCACAGTGTCTCCTGTAATACAAAGACGGAAGCCTGAGTCTAAGAAGCCTTTGCGAATAGGGAAGCCCTCTGATGGAACTTATCATACGGGTGGCACGGCGCTGGACCCTCTCGAGCGATATCTCATCGGCACGATTGAAAGGGCCCCATGACACGTTCCCATACTCAGCAGAGGGCGAACTAGAGCTTTGTAAAGAAAGGGTAGCATAAACGAGTCAATGTGAGCAAATGATTTTCGGATGACCGCCAGTACACGTGTGGCTTAGAATATAGCGGATGACGCGTGTTCCCTGAACTTCAGCTCACGGTCAACAAGAAGCCCTAGGTCCCGCTCCACTTCTGTCACGTCCAATGGACTTCCCCCATGGTGTATGTGTGGTGGGTGTTGTTCCTGCCAATATGGACGACAGCACACTTTTGGACATTGAAACGGAGCTGCCACTCTTCCGACCACTTGTGAACCCTATCGATGTCATCCTGGAGGGATTTGACAGAGTTAGGATTGTTAGCCATGTTGTAGATTTCGTGTCGTCAGCAAAGTTTTGACGCCGGATTGGACGTGGTTCGGAAGATCATTAATATAAAGGAGGAACAACAATGGTCCCAGAACTGATCCCTGTGGAACTCCGCTAGTTACCATGGTCCAGTCGGAGATCGAGCTGGCCACCGAAACTCGTTGAAATCTGTCAGTCAGGAATGCTTTAATCCAGCCAAGTAGCTTGCCTGTCACTCCATAACCCTCAATTTTGCGTAATAACCGTGCGTGTGGGACCTTATCGAACGCTTTTTGAAAGTCAACGTAGATGGCATCCACTAGATGGGACTGTTCGAGCAGCTGTGTCCACTCTTCCAACACTTCGAGGAGATGTGAGTCGCAAGAGCGCTCGGTTGAAATCCATGTTGGCTATTTGACAAGAGTTGGTGCTGATATAGGTGCTGAAGTATTGCATCCTTAACAATGGATTCCAGAACTTTGCATGTCACAGATGTCAGGCTGACTGGGCGGTAATTACTTGTTTGTCGCCTTTCTTGAAAATTGGTACAACATTTCCGAGTTTCCACTTGCCAGGGATCACTCCCTCATCCATAGACTTTCTGAAGCGACGGGCAAGGAGCGAAGCTAGGGAATCTGCGGCATCATGAAGAATACGTGGGTGAACTAAGTCTGGACCAGGAGAGCTGGATGTTTTTAGGCTCATCAGTTTGGAATGGACTAACTGGGGGGTGATGAGGATGTCATCAATGGAAGATTCCGAACTACAGATGGGGAATGCAGGTATGTTGCTTGTGTCCTCCTCAGTGAACACCGAAGCAAAAACGTGTTCAACAGTTGAGCCCTTTCCTGGTCGTCAGATACAGTGCAACCATCTTAGTCCTTCAGGTCATCAATACCACTCTTGGTTTGGAGCCTTGAACCAGTTTATCTCCAGAAGGCTTTTGGGTTGGACTTCACGTTTGCCGCTAAGTTGCTCTCAAAATCCTTGAGCCTGTGGGTCAGTGCTCTTAACCTGTTTTGACACAGTGTAAGCCTAGCAAGATCAATGGGGTCCCTTGTGTGCTGGTACACCTTCAATAGTTCGTTCTTCTTTTGCTTGACGTTGAGTGCTTGGCTAGTCATATAAATGTTTTTCCGATTTCTTCTTACCCTAGTTTTTGGAATACATGTGTCAACTGTTGAGTTCAAAAGATCCATGAAGAAATTGAAAGCATCCTCAGTACACATTACATCTAATACACTCCAGCCAACATCCAGCATTGTGTTCAGCTGTCCAAAGCTGGCTCGAGCAAAATTGTGTTTGGAAGGAGCAGGATCCTTACACTCGGTGTAACGACGAAGATCGAAACAAAGAATCAAATGATCGCTCTTTCCAATACCATGGAAGAACTCTAGATTTTTCACCATTCCTTCCTCATTGGAAAAATAAAGGTCAAGAATGTTAGCAGATTGTACCTCGCAAAATCGAGTGGGCTTCTGCACATGTTGAAAGAGAATATTCATGTGTGAGTTCAATAAATTGATGAGATGCATGACCCAATGGTGCTGTAGAGTGTTCAGCCACCCAATCAATCTGTGGAAAGTTGGAGTCACCAACAATCAGAATGTGCGAAGAGTTTTCCTCAGAGATATCCTTCAGCAGCCCAGAAAAGTTTGCCACACTTTGGTGCCCATCATCAGAGGGACTGCGGTATATCCCACTGACCAGTAGGTGGTCACCTTTCTTCAAGCTGATCCTAACAAAGAGGTATTCCTTGAAAACCGCAGGAAAAGAGACAAGAGATGACTTCAAGGAGTTACGCACATATATACATACACCACGTACACCGCTAGGACCAAGATAGGGCAGGGTGGGATCAAAATCAGTGAAAAGGTTTTAATTTGCTTTTTAAAATTAATTCAAATACAAATGAGTCGGGATCTGACAGCCGCCGGGAGCGGACGTCTCCGTTGACCTGTCCTGCCATATCATCATCGAGCTTGGTTCTATATCTGACCCTTTATCCTTACATATATATATATTTTCCCAACATATTTAAGAACATTGTAGTTCAAAAGCTAGTTAGATTGACAAATCTACAAGCTTTTTTCATGTTATCAAACACCGCTAGGAGCGAAACATGTTTACAAGAACACCACCCCCAACTCGCCGCAAAAAGCAAACAACGCGTGCATCTTCCCCCGAAGCTGAGCGCAATGTTTTGTCTCAACCAGCGGGCCGTCGGATGCGTGGTAATGAGACTTCAGTGAAGAACAGTGTTAGTGTTTCTTCCTGAAGAAGCAAATAAGCCATCTTTTGCAGACATAGTCAAGGGGTCATGCAAGGAGGTGATATCCACCCTTAGCACCAAAATTCAGTCCATCCCTCAGGAGTCAGGTTCAGAAATACTGGAAAAGGAGAAGTGTAAGTGCAATATTGTTGTACATAACATACCAGAATCTGACAGCACAAACCATCATGACTGTTCAGAAAAAGATGCAGCAACCCTGAGTAAAATCTTCAAAGAAGAAATGCGTGTCCATGTAAGGGTAGTAAAATCATACCGAGCTGGCAAAAGGGGCGGAGATCATCCTCGTCTTCTTATTGCCACACTGGAATCAGAGGCAGCCAAGTGGGACATAATTAGGGGAGCTCCTGAACTGAGGCATAGCATTCTATGGAAGAATCTATATGTAAACCCAGACCTCACCAGAAGTGAGAGAGAGGAAGCTAAGCTGCTTCGTGACCAGCTCAGACAGAGGAGGGCTAGTGGAGAAAAGGACCTAGTCATCCACAACAGGAAGATAGTCTCCATCCTGGGTGCTGATAGCCGGTACCACAACAGAAGACAAGGTAGACAAGAGCCATCATCTCAGCATATGAGGGCGGTTGGAACAGAACCTGGAGCTGGTGACATGGAACCCAGGGCATCAGCCCCCACTCAGGAGAGGCAGGTGGAGGAAGCTTCCAATGCAAGCAATCCTGCAACTGGGCCAGCCATTATCCAGCCAGCTGCCAGGCAGACAGCTCCTCCCCCTGCCTCCCAGGTCCAGTATTGACAGAATGGTGTTGGCGACTTGTTCGTACTGTACACAAATGCAGATCAGTTTATGAACAAGCGGGATGAGCTATCACTGCTGATTAGGGAAAAGGAACCTGATATAATACTCATCACTGAAGTGATCCCTAAGGCCCAAGTCCTGCCTATCAGTGTAACATGTCTAGCTCTACCTAACTATAATATGCATCTCGGTTTTGACCCCTCTCTGCCCCGACTAGGAGCCAGTGGCATTCGTGGAGTGATGGTGTATAGCAAGGTAAGCTTGATCTGCCAGGAAGTATCTTTCCTCACTGAAGAATTTTCCGAGCAGATGTGGGTCAAGATTGAGACAGCTGGTAGGGGGGAACTACTGGTCGGTTGCATGTACAGGAGCCCAGCCAGCAATCTCGAGAACAACTATGCCCTCTTAAAACTTTTGGAGGCAGTCTCCCAGTCTAGACCGCATCACTTACTCATCATAGGCGACTTCAACCTTCCAGGCATTGACTGGGACATCTATCTGTCTTCTGATGCTCCAAATCATTTTTCCCAGGCATTCCTGGAGTCGGTAAAGGATTGCTTCCTTTACCAACATATTTTAAGGCCCACTAGATACCGTCCTGGAGAAACTCCTCACACCCTCGACCTGGCGTTCACACTGGATGAACAGATGGTAAAAAAAATTAGACTTCCTCCCAGGCCTTGGATCAAGTGATCATATTTGCATTTCTATGGAGCTAGCCCTCCTCAAGAAGTCCAGGGAATCTGTGTCCTGTCCAAAACTAGCTCTCAACAGAGGCAACTACGACAAGTTACGAGATCTGGCATCTGAAGTGGATTGGCAGTCATACTATGGTTTGGACTTGGAACAAGAGTACAGCTTCTTTGTTTCCAAGGTGCACACTATGATTAGTGAATGCATTCCCATCAAGCCTCCTGGCCGAAAGAGAAGGAAGCTTTACATAAACAGGCAGGCCCTTCAGCAAATCAAGCGTAAACAGAAGGCTTGGCATAAATATGAGAAGGCCAGTCCAAGTGCGGACAAGGATATCCACTGGGAACAGTTTAAAAGAGAGAGGAACAACCTCAGGAGGCTAACCCGGAAACTCAGGAAAGGATACCAAAGGAAGCTGGCTAGTGAGGTAAAAGAGAATCCCAAAGGCTTTTGGTCATACACTCGCTCCCAGACCAGAGTACATGAACAAGTTGCTGATCTGCAGAGAGGGGACGGAACTGTTGCTACCAACGATTTGGAAAAGGCAGCCATTCTCTCTTCGTTTTTCTCTAGTGTGTTCACCAGGGAACCGGACTCAGATGCAGTTCCCACCCTCCAGAGACCTGAGAATGAGCACATTCTGGACAACATTGACCTCACCCCGGCCATGGTGGAGAAAAAACTAAGAGCACTGAAACAGTCTTCATCTGCCGGACCTGACCGACTCCACCCGCGTGTTCTCAGGGAAGCTGCTGCCCCCCTTAGTGTTCCACTGTGCTCAGTTTTCCGGAAGTCTCTGGCTCTTGGAATCCTACCAGCTGACTGGAAAGTTGCCGAGGTGATACCTATCTACAAGAAGGGGAAAAGGAACAGCCCATCCAACTATAGGCCTGTTAGCCTTACTTCGGTTCCCTCCAAGGTACTTGAGTCCATCATAAGGGAGGCCCTGCTGGCCCACCTGACTGACTCTGGATCCCTTAATGGTGCACAGCATGGCGTTCTCCCTAAGTGATCATGCTCCACACAACTTCTTAGCTGTATGGAGGCCTGGACCAGCATGTTGGAAGAAGGTCGTCCAGTTGATATATCGCATACCTCGATTTTGCTAAGGCCTTTGATTCGGTGCCCCATAAACGCCTCATCGCAAAGCTGAGAGACCTGGGAGTGAGAGGAAACCTTCTCCTTTGGATTCAGGCCTTCCTCACCAACAGAAAACAAAGGGTGCGTGTAAATGGAGCCACCTCGGATTGGGCCCCTGTCACTAGTGGGATCCCACAGGGGTCAGTTTTAGGCCCAACCCTTTTCATCATCTTCATAAATGACCTTCCCGACAACTTGCAGTGCCAGGTCCGACTATTTGCAGATGATGCCAAGGTGTTTGCTGATGTGGGGGATCCTGAGGGTCAGAACAGACTGCAGGATGACCTTCACAAGCTGGAAGCCTGGTCGGAGAAATGGCTCCTGCCATTCCAGTCTGCAGAACGTGGCAGATTTCGACGAGATCTCGTTGGGGCAGCCTCGGGGCAGACCTACCGATTTGGGGCAGCTTTTGGTCGATCTTGGGGCAGAGGGGAGCTCTTGGGGCAGGAACTAGTACTTGGGGCAGCAGTCAGTCCGGGTAATCGCCGAGGGAAGAAGAAAAAATAACGAAAAGAAACAACAATCAGTTAAAATTGCGCCGTAAAAGCTGAATTGTCTCAAAAGCGTCATATTTGTCATCAAGAGGAATATGGTTAAAAGATACCAAATCAGGAAATTTTTTAATAGACGTAAAGTCAAAGTTCCTGGAAATTAGTAAAAATCAGGCAATGTGTGCCTTTCTAAAGCTAAATTTAATTTTTTTGTAAATGTTTAATCTAAACTAAGTTTTAGTTACAAAAAACAATCTAACAACTCTAAATAAAATTTCCCTGTATGTAGTTTTTTGCATTTCCTCTGCTATGTTTTGATCACCAAAGGCTGGCAAATCGGGTGTATGTCAAAAGGTCCACTGTTCAAAGGGTCCACTGTTCATAAGAAAATCATGCCAGCCCCTTCCCCCTAAGGACAAATGCCGGTCAGTGATGTGACGTCACATGAGCGTACGGGAATCTTTCTTTGCCTGAGTCTTGTGAAAATATTCCAAATTTTGTTATTTCATCAAAATTTGGGAAAATGGGGGAAATGCTTTAGCTTTAGAAAAAATTATTCTTTTTCAAATTTAGTTATCAATTGAAAAATTTTGTAAAGTTTAGATTATACAGCCTGAAAGCAGAGGCAAATGACGTCTGTAGGGGAAAAGACTTCGCTTGTAAATATACCTTTGAATAAAAGTATTCTTGAAGTCGTGCATCCTGAATGCAAGATAGCTGCTGCTGTGCGTGGAGGGTGGTGAGTGCGTTGTCGTTGTCGAGTTGGATGCACAGTTTTATTTCATTTCTGGGTGTTTCGTTTAAAATGGAGTAGATAAAAATGTATCAGTAAAAATACCCTCCTATTGGAGTAGTCTGCCCCAGCATCCAAATTTCTGCCCCAATTGGGGCAGGCTTTGGGCTGCCCCAAGCGCCTCGTCGAGTCGCCTGCCACGTTCTGCAGACTGGCTGCCATTCAATGTGACCAAATGCAGCACCCTCCACCTGGGAACATCGAACACCCGCCAAACCTACTGTATGGGAGTAAACGAGCTGTTTCAGCCTGCACATGAGAAGGACCTTGGCGTGCTTGTGGACGAGGATCTGAAGTTCGAAGACACGCTGCCACAGCAGTCCTAAAGGCCAACAGAATCCTTGGGACCATCAAAAGGTCTTTTCTTAACATGGACGATCAGGTGTTGAAGCTTTTGTACAAGGCTTTAGTAAGACCCCACCTCGAATATGCCAATGTAGTATGGGGACCATTCAATAAGGCAGATCAAGCTCTGGTCGAGAGAGTTCAGCGTAGGGCAACAAGACTAGTGCCATCTCTACGAGCCCTCGACTATGAAAAACGCCTCAGCAGGCTGAACCTCCTATCCCTTTGGTATCGACACAAAAGGGGGACATGATCCTCATGTATAAGCTCATGCACGGACAGCTGGGGTTATCAAGTACGAGTTCTTCCAAGATCCTCCCGTCGGCACCACAAGAGGGCACCAATTTAAGGTGGGAAAGCCTCGGGCAATTTCAAGAGTAAGGAGAAACCACTTCGCCGTTCGCACAGTGTCCGAATGGAACAGCCTTCCCTCCTGGGTGGTCGAGTCAACATCTACTAACTGTTTCAAAAGCAACATCGATAAGCACTGGTGTGAACTCTTGTTCAGATTCCCGACATGATCCTAGTACTAGTACCTGTACCGAGCTCGATGAGAACGGGCAAGACAGGCGCTCCTCGGCGCCTTATAAAGACCCGATCAACTAAGGTAACTAAGGTAAATACAGGAGAACAGACATTTGCATTACAAAAAAAACATTGCTTTTCAACTTTAAATAGTTTTCAAAAAGTAAGTGATGGGTGAAGGTTTCAGCATTTTATTGGAACTGTTAACCTATTTCAAAATAATAAGTTCCTCCCAGCGTTTTGCCGAAGATACAAAAATAATCGATAGTTTTGTAATCAGGATTTTTCAAATAGCAAGAAACCACAATAATTTTTGTGTATCTCCCTTTGACACACCAATCTATTTAAGGAGCGCTGCAGTAATAAAAAGAAAAAATCGGCGATCAACGTCCTCGACTGACCCTGGTATCATTATGCCAAACAATTTTTTTATAGCTTATTGTTATTGATGGATGGCGGGAGCGGCTATTGGGGGACGCGATATGATATGACTGTTACGTTTCTCGTCTTAACGGGTTTTTATTATGTGTGTGTGAAACACACGCGTATTGATTGATTGAAAATATACTGCACAATATCAAAACACAAAAGCCGACGGATATCAGGTAGGTATCTCTTCACCGGTGAGATTATTATTATCCCCACCGGCATTGGCCCCACCTACCCGGCCGGCCGCCTAACGCACGAGTAAGCCCGAATAACAAAACGACACGAGAGAAGAGCCGTGCTATTCTGCCGTGCAGAAGGCATACTAGTATGCCGCACGCATGCGCAATACTGTATCTTGTAGCCCATGATACCATACTGCGCATGAGTGTGGCATACTATTATGCGTTCTGCCGGCAGAACAACACGCCTGAGATACGAGACATGTACGAACACGAATACCTACCAGATCGTCACCATGGGAAATATTTCCCAAAACTATCCCCAGATTCGGCAAAAATCTCTAGAGGCGTGCTCAGACCGTGGAAAGGGTGACATTTATAGGGGCGTGCTCAGAGAGCTGGGAAGGGGTGCGTTGGGCATTGGCAGCGCTTATGGTGAGCAGATGCGTACTTTAACTATATGAAGTAGGAGTGAAATGCACAGGGGCATATTCAAACAGAGGGAAGGGACGTGGTATTCAAAGGTGTGCCCAGACAGGGAAGATAGTGGAGTGACCAAAGGCGTGCGCAGTTCGCAAGGAACGTGGGAATACTGGCAGGGGTGCAAGTTTCCATTTTTTTAATGTTGGGGGCTCGAGCCCCCAATGCTCGGAGAAGCCCCCCCCCAATGACCCGACGAGCCAACCAATCCCAAGTTGCGGGCCTCTGCGGACACAGCCGGGCCCCTGCCACGATTGCGGGCCCCCAAGTATACTTGGGCTAGCTTTGGCTGAGGCCAGGCTCCTTGGCATGCTTGCGGGTCAACTGTGGGCCACCCTTAACCTCAGTGTCCACAACCGGGCCCCTAACAATGTTTTCAGGCCAACTTTGACTGCAGCCGGGTCCCTAATTCCGGCAGTCTCGGGCCTCCTGTCATCCAACCGGGCCCTCTGTGATCCACCCGGGCCCCCTGTGGACTGCAACCGGGCCCCCTGTAATCCACCCGGGCTCCCTGTGATTACAACCGGGCCCCCTATTATACACCCGGGCCCATGTGATACACCCGGGCCCCCTGTGACTGGGACCGGGCCATCTGTGATCCACCGGGGCGCTTGTGACTGCAACTGGGCCCTCTGCGATCCACCCGGCCCCCTGTGACTGCAACCGGGCCCTCTGCGATCCCCCCTGGGCCCACTGTAATGACAACCGGGCCCCTATGATCCACCCGGGCTCCCTGTGACTGCAACCGGGTCCCCTGTGACCGCAACCGGGCCATCTATGATCCACCCGGGCCCCCTGTCATCCACCCGGGCCCCCTGTCATCCACCCGGGCCCCCTGTAACTGCAACTGGGCCATCTTTGATCCACCCGGGCCCCCTGTGACTGCAACCGAGACCTGTGACTGCAACCGGGCTCCCTGTAGTCCAGGAGGCGCGGGTCCTCTAATGCCACGGACAGGCCCTTGCCATGAGTGCGGGCCCCGTGGTCTATCTGGGCTTGCTGCGGCTGCGGCCAGGCTCCCTGGCATGCTTGCTTGAGTGTGGTCCCCTTTAGGGCCACCCATAATCGCTGTGTCCGCAAACGGGCCCCTAACGATATTCTCAGGCCCTTTTTGACTGCATCCGAGCCCCTATTTCTGGCAGTATCGGGACCTTTTTGGTTCAGCCGGGCCCTCTGTGACTGCAACCGGGCTCCTTGTATTCTGCCTTGGCCCCTTTTAGTCTGCCCGGGCCCCTGTGGTCTGCCTGGGCCCTTTGTAGGTGGTCTGGGCTTTTTGTAGTGTGCCTGGGTCCTGTGTGGTCCACCCGGGCCCCTGTGGTCTGCCCAGGCCCCTTGTGGGCGGTCTGGGCTCCTTTTAGTCTGCCCGGGCCCTCTGTGGTATGCCCGGGCCCCTGTTGTATGCCCGGGCCCCTTGTGGTCTACCTGGCCCCCTGCGGTCTGCCCGGTCCCCTGCAATTTGCCCGGGCTCCTATGGTTTGTTCGTGCCCCTGTGGTCTGCAAGGAACCACAACACTAGCGGATCCAGGGGGCAAGAGGGGCAATCCCCCAAATCCCCCGATTCTGCCGGTTTTAAGGATTTTCTTCAAACAAAAACCATATGTTTTCACGATTTGGGGCCCCGTTGCCCCCCTCCCCCACCATCGGCCTGAATCCGCCCCTGACTCCACTCCTCCCACTTCACTGTATCCGGGAACCCGTGCTATGATTTCAGGCTCCCTCTGGGCTACCCAAGCCTCCTCTGGCTCTAGCCGGGCTCCTTGCCTTGCTTACGACCCCAGTAGGACCGCCAAGAAAAACTTTGAATTGCCATTTCAGTAAGCTGTACATTTGACCAGAGAAATGACCAATACAGCAAAAGGTCGCAACACTTGTTGACATGCATTGAGAGTGAAAGGTTCGAGAAACGCACGATTTAGAGATGGATTATTAACAACCGGCCCAGCGGGTGGAGTGTTAGAACACCCCCTTCGAATTTGGCTCCTGCGCGGGATAGCGAGAAACGCAAACCGGTGGATGGGCCATGAAAATGACGAAGAAACTTTATCAGTCAGTTTTCCTCGGGCCAATATTCCGCTCATGACAGGTCAAAGAAGGTGACAGTTGAGAGTATGGCTGTTTTTTAGTTGAGATCTCTAACGTCTGACTGGGTTAAATTAGAGCCCATTTTTAAATTGGCGTCATCCGATTCCTCTTGTACCGTCCAATCGAATGATATATAACTTGAACATACTTACGGGTACGGGCGGCACTTCACGCCGCCATTTATTCGCACCTTGCGGGGGCGAGGATTACTGTTTTGTTGTACGCATCTCTCGAAGCTCGGTACATCATTCCTCAGATCCTTTCGGCGGTCGGTGCAGCTTCAGAGTATTTTACAAACACAAACGGTCGAAAATACGTTTTTCGGTCACATTTTCATTAAAAATACGAGCCCCCATCATGTACGGGCACCCTTTCGAGCAGAGTGCCCCCAAATCGAAAACATAAAGTTGCGCCCCTTAATACTGGGCAAGGGCAAGTTCATAAGAGGAAAGAGGGGTGATATCCTAGACCCAGGAAATATGCCCAAGTACACGTACGCATGGAAAGTTAGAAAGGGGTTCTGCACAGAGATCGGCCAAGGTGAGAAGAAGCGTGCTCAAACCACTTGAAATCAGGGGTGTTATAGGTGGGTAAAGAGGCGCTTAGACAGCGACAGGTTTGCGGTGCCCATTAGCCTACGGAGACACGGGAATGGTTGCAGCAGTGAGCGGATGAGTACACGGAAAGCTGGGAATTCGGGTGCAATTGAAAATTGTGCTCAGACAGCAGAAAAGAGGGGCGCATTGCTCTCTAACGTGCTCAGGTGAGTATAGAGGCATATTCAGACCACTTGAAATAGGGATGCAATTTGCAGATGAATATTTGGAGACCATGAAAGGAATGTGGTACTCAGAGCCGTACACAGACGGGCATGGTTGTGACAGTGGTGCAGCAGATGCGTCTTCAGTCTGCTGGGAAATGGGAACATGGGTGCGCGTGGCAGGGTGTAGGAGTGTGATATCATGTTTAGGTAATGACATCCTTTTCCTGTTCTTTCCAGATGCTGGGAGCATTCTGTTTTGATTCACAATAAAGTAAGGAGTCAAGTACAGAAGGTCTTTGATCACAGGGGGCGTGTTCAAACTTCTGAAAGTGTGATGATATTCCCAGAACCAAAAAGTGGCGATGTATTTGGTCAGCAACAGCGCGGGTTTGCGCAGAGATGCACCCAGGCGAGCAGAGGCGTACTCAGAGCTCTTGTAAAAGGGACGTAATTGGCAGAGACGCACTCATGCAGCAAGAAAGGGCCATGGTGTCAAGAGCCGTATCCAGGGGAAGGACATAGGCGGATCCAGGGGCAAACAGGGCACGTGCCCCCCCCCGATCGACCCTCGGCGCCCCCTGAAATGGTCACAGCACCCCCCCCGCCCTGAAAGGTCGAGGGCACCCCTGAAATGTTGCTTCCACCCCCCGCCCCCATGATGTGAAAATCGATGCCCACCGATAGGATTTTGCACCCTCTTAATAGGTTTTTCCGGTCAATTGTGGCGCCCCCCCTAGTCCGGAAGCCCCTCCCCGGGAAAAATGCCCCCCCGATCGGCAATCCTGGATCCGCTTGTGGGGCAGGAATGATTGTGGCAGTGGGCAGAGCCGTACATGAACAGCTGGGAATTGAGGTGCAAATGTCAGGAGCGTGCTCAGACGGCCAGCGACCAGAAAGGTGTAGGATGCTCTTTCCCCATTAGTTACCAGAGCTAGTAGCTCTACCTGTGTTCGCCTTGCATGCTGCCACGTCATCCCCATGTCTGGATACTGTTCTGAACATTGCAGCCTCTTTCCCGCTGTCTGAGCATGGTCCTGACCTTTTTATCCCTATTTCCAGCTGCCAAGCCCCCATTCCCAGCCCCTATTCCCTCCCGCCGCAGCGACGGGGAGGCGTTTTTTCCAGTGCTTAAGGTCGAACCAAGGGGGCAGCGATCACTCCATTACTCCCCTCCCCTTGGATCTGCCCCTGTCACCTGAGTTCGTCTCTGCGTGAAGCCTAACTCTCTCCAGCATTCTGAGCACGTCTCTCCATCTACACATTATTATAACGACAACGCACGTTATACAAAGGCTGTACAAACACGATAAAAACACTGCAGACAGGAAAACAAGGACAACTAGTGCGCACCATCCCAAAGCTGGCCGGCATGAAGTGCGCTAAACAGTGCTATATGTATGAACGCAGGGGGCATTCCAGCCATGACCCCCAAAGCACTGGAAGGGGGCGAAACTGTATTTTGGCCCCTCAAAGGCCGGAGAAGTATTGAAAAAAGGTGTTTACACTAGGTCTGTCGAGAAATTAAATATTCACTCGCACCCCCCAGGAGAGCGATCATGTACTTTGAACTTTGAGAGATGGCTTATACTATATCTATCTAGCACCCAAATCGTACTTCCCATCCTCATCCCCCCCACGAGGAGAAGCAAACATGGTTTTGCCCCCAAAAAACTCGGGTTTGCGTCCACCCTTGGGTTATAAGAGGCATCTGCGAGCAGAAAACACTACAATATTAAAACACACACGCAGCCGCAAAACCACTGCTTAACCGCAAAGACGGCGCCACAGCCGCCGCAACGGATGGCGAGAGGCCGCCCGGGAGCGGTGATCGTTAAAATGCAGCCGTAGAATAGGCGCCACCGTGGGCGGCGGACCATCCGGCCGCAGCGACTGAAGCCAAGAAGCCGCAGAGCAAGGCCCTCCGCAGAGTGGATGCTGCGCTGTTCATTGGTGCTCGAATAGCGATCATGAATAAGTAGCACGCATACCTAAGGACTTTTCTCTCAAATCTGGGGATATGTTTTAAATATTTCACAAGGTGACGAGCTGGCATGTTCCAGTGACTTTCCCGTTCCATTTTATGGTTTTAAGCCTAAACAAGATGTGCTGTTCAGTCATTGGTGCTCATACAGCTGTCATCAATTGACCCCGGTCACGCTCACCAGCGGCGCTAGTGTGCCCTCCAAGATGGCCGCGAAAGAGGGACTCCAAAAGGTAAACAACGTTAGTGGGCCCCGGGAATCGCATGGTAAGCGGTGAATTATACGTGTTTTATGTTTGGTATGTGGCAGCGGCTTATAACCAGCCACTGCGGAAGGCAGAGAAGAATGCAAATTCGAAAAGTTTTTGGTCCCAAGGAGCAAAGCTTGTAGTCAGCATCAGGTTGAAGTTTGCTGCCCCCCCCCCACTTCTTTGCCTGTAGCGACGCTTGTGTTTGGAAACGCATTTTCCATCGTACATTCAAACTGGAATTTCAGACAGCTTGAAACAAATAAAGGCGTATATCTACCGAATTATTTCAAGATGTCAGTTTTCCGGGCTAAAAAGGAATGCATCCACAAGCGGATTCAGGGGGACGGCAAAGTGGGCACATGCCCCATAGGCAGATCCAGGGGGCAAAGGGGGTATGTGCCCACCACCATCGACCCTCGGCGCCCCCTGAAATGGCCACGCCCCCTGAAATTTCCCTTCCCACCACCATCCCCCTCCCAGGATACGAAAGTCGGCTCCCACCGATAGGGTTTCCCGGTTAAGAATGGTGCGCCGCCCCCGGGAAGGTGCCCCTTGATCGGCAATCCTGGATCCGCCTATGAAGACGGCCCAAGGATTAAGGCTTACTCCTGCTTGAAGCAGGCTCAAGGGAGTGGAAGGAGGCATAAGCGGAACTGGAGATTGCCTCACAGCCAGTCTGCAAAGTATGGCAGCAGGCCAGACAAGTCGCACCAGCCATCTAATGTTCTCGCACCACCAGCCTCCAAAAATTTGCACCAATCTGCCACATACCAGGGGAAAAATGCACCCATTTCTACCCCTACAATGCAATGCTACCTCAATCATTAGTCAGTTAAGGACTTTTTATAAGGCACCTCCTGTGTCTTAATGGCCATTCAGCCATTATTTGTCTAGTTTAAGTGTCACTAACCTCGCAAATTCGCACCAGGTTGATAAAGTTCGCACCACTGGGTCCTGTCCCCAAGGGAACTCGCACGGACGAGATCTCGTCGAAAATGCCATACTTTGCACACTGGCCTCACAGCCGCTTACCAGGTGGATGTGAATGGAAGTCAGATGGCTGAAAATGTCTACAACAGACAGCAGCATTTGAGCCCATCTTCTTCCCAATTATCAGATTCGACTTCCACTGCTTGGACAGCACCTTATCCTGAGGAAACTTGTGAAAGCTGAGACTTGGACATTCTTCGGAAGGATACACACTGAGGAACGCAGCAGTTCTGATTGGATGTAATGGTTATCCGTCTCACTTTCATTTTCTTTGAACTTTCCAAGATTATAACAAACAAGAAAATAACGCCAGTCTTCAATATTCACGTCCACCCAACATGAACTTCACTTTTTCAGAGCAACGAGTTCACCACGACTGAAAATAAACGTTCAAAATCTATACCGCGTTCAACAATGCGCCGGATATGAAGCAGCCGCGCCAGACGTCAGTCCCTCTACTGGCGTTTTCAAAAAAATCCGCCAGTTGCCAACACTTTCGATGACCGGGGTCAATAGGTAGCACGCAAGGTAGCTTGTTGTTGTTGTTGTTGTTGTAGGCCTCTGGGGCTCAAGCGTCTCGAACGCAAGGTAGCACGCTTGCCTGCAACAATTCTCCCAAGGCCTTTGAGAGGAGGTACAGTCATTAGGGCATATGACCGATTTCGATGACGTCATTAGTGAACTCACTGAAAAGTTCCGCTTGAAGACAATAAAAATTGGCTGTTTTTACTCCTCATTTAGAGGTCTATATACCCAATTTACAGTAACAAATTATACATCATTTGAAAGCTTATTGAATTTTCTATTGAGCGTTTCTTTACCAATTAGTCGTTAAATGCCTCCTTAGCCCCCTAAAAGTAGGATAAAAAACTTGCCTCCAGAAAGGTTAACTTCGGCCGTATACCTTGCGGTCGCGATGGTGTAGTGGATAACACGGCTGTCTTTCACGCGGTAGACTCCAGTTCGAATCTCACTAGGGACATAAATCTGTTTGTTTGTTCTTGCGCATTTCGATCTTCAGTATCAAAAGGGTTTTATTGATAATAATATCCTAACACAGGCTTACTAAAACTATTTTTTAGGATGGGCAGTGGCGGATCTAGGACGTTATTTGGGGAGGGCTATGGGCGAAGTGGGAGCGGATTTTTCTTTTGCATCGCAGACCTAGTGTAAACTTTTTGTACGGGGCAACACTTTTCACACGAAAGGCGGATGATCATTTCATCCCTGGGGAGGGAGGGGCAAAACTGGATCCAGCCCGACGGTGTGGGCGGGGGAGGGGGGTCAACAGAGCCTAAATTACTGAAAACATGATTTTTTAAATCTATGGGCAAAGGGGTTGGGCAAACAGCAGGTTGGAGGGGGAAATATATATTTCCCTCCCCTGGATCCGCCCCTGAGTGGGAACGGTGAATGATTTGCTTTGCAGACCTAGTGTAACCTATTTTCGAGGGGCGGCACGTTACGTTTGGGAGGGGTGGGGGTGGGGCAGGCTGCATCCCTAAGGTGCGCTACTGGCGAAAGGGTTGAAACCTCCCCAGCTGTTACTGACCTACTGACCGAGGGGATTCGCCCCCTCTCCCGCCCCAGCTAACTCAGCTTCTTCAAAAAAAGGAAAAATTGAATAACGTTGCATTTTATTAAACACTGGGTGGTCAGTAGACTCTCTGGCTGCACTGGCCCTTCAGCTGAGGGGAAGTCAAAGTCAAGTTCAATGATATTTACTGCAAAGCTTATCAATATGCGCTTACAGGCGTTTGCAATTAGCTGGTTGTACTTCGCCTTTTCCCAATCGCGATTTTAAATGGGAAAAGGCATAGGAAAGTAAACTGAATTACTACGCCACCCCTTCCCTTCCCGAAGTTTCCACGTAAGTGAGGTAAATTAACGCAGTAGAGTTGAATGAGTTTGCTGAGCTCAACTCATCAGTATGCAAGCAGGCTGTGATAACGCGTGATTGGATGAAGATACGGTTCCTAGGAAAAGGCAAGGGAGATGGAGTTTTCAAAGGTAAAGTAAGTGGCGTAGCCAGAAAGGGCGCTATGGGGTCTGCCCTGCAAAGCGATTGCTTATCGCCTTAATCGAATACTGGCTACGCCACTGAGCAGAGAGTGGCATGCACACTCCATCCCGGTTGCATCAAGTACCAGTGAGGGATTCGAACCCACGTGAGCAATGCCATACTCTCTAGGAAAGAAGAGGCATGTGAGGAGAAGGCAAGTATGCTTTCCTACTGAGCCATATTCCATACCTCACCCCAGATGACGCTGAAAAGTTGGAAGGCCTTCCCTGTATGTGGGTATATACCATGCATTCTATGTAGTTCCTCTGTTTCTGATTAGCAGCACTAGCGCCAGCTCTGGACCTCTCAGGAAAATTCAGTGCTATCATGAAGTTGCAGCAGGAATCCCCAAGGAAGCAATGAAGTCAATGTGCAACTACCTTAGTAAATGATTCCAGCAACACTTCTCTGTCCCGCTGATGAAAAACATGATGCTGAAGGTGGGGATGCAGTGGTACAAAAATTGTCCGAAACGGTAATCCCATCCACCAGTAATCCCATCATACAGTCTCCGGCTCCAACAGTGTCCAGCTATGAATTTACAATAAGCACCACAACATTCGGTGGGGGACTTAGGCCCCCTGGTCATCCTTGTATACACCACTGGGTACGGCTATATTGATAACCCAAAAAATCTATAATCTTCACACAGAAGGGATGGGCAGTGACAATTCAGTGCAATTGTTCTGGGACATACAGAGCATGCAAAATTTTGGTTCTTCCAAATATATTGACCAGAAACAGTTCGTGCAAATTGCTTAATGAAAGAGGAATACAAATTCAGATTCTGAATAAAGATTACAATCCAGAGCATGATGAAACAAAGGTTCAATACATCTGGATGAGTAATAATTTCTTCATAAAATATATGTGTTAAACAATTAATAATTCACATCTCATTTGAGGCTGATAGGTAGGCAGAATCATCCATTATGCTTCTACATGGGAGTGATCAGCATCTCAGATTCTTGGCTGAGATGTTAAAACTAAGACAAAATAGCTCAGATTTTTTCCACTGTGCATGCAGTCTCTCCGGCCTGCCACCTAGCGGGAAGACTAGCCTACTATCATGGGCGCCGAAAGCGGGGGGACGGGGGGGACGCGTCCCCCCCTGTTGGCCAACCAGGGGGGGACGTCCCCCAAAATTTTTGGGTCAATCGTCATAAATGCCGTCAGGTACCGAATATGCTCAAAGTTCGCCTCCCTGGTCAGCACCAGCCCGGGTCCGTCCCCCTGCGAAAATTTTGTGGCGGCGCCCCTGCCTACTATGCATGCATAGTAGAAGCAATCTGAGCTATTTGGTCTCAGTTAGCACGTCCTAGCTCAGAATCTGAGTTGCCAATACCCCCCCTTGCTGTACATGCACCAAAAGTCTGCATCCCCTCTACAAAATTCCAACACTGAACCTTATTTAATTTAGACGGTTCAAACATTCTGTATTCCCATCCCCCCTTCTGACTCCAACTTTTGGGAGCCCCTGCATTAATACTTCAGAGGTAGTATTGATACCAGTTAACCACACCAGCTTTAAATACCACTTATTGAGTCAAAGTTGTTTACTAACCTTTCTGTCAGCACCTGGTCAACCAGCTGGTGGTCTGATCTTCTCTGGTTCCGTGCACACCTCTCAGAAGCAGGCGCACATACACTCCTGAAAAGCAATGGATCAATTTTTATATGCTTTGAATGCAAACAAAAAGCTTGGTCTTTGAAAGCATTTCAGCACGTTTAAAGCTTTTGATGGGGCAGAAATAATTACTTGGGGCAGCTTTTTGCCCTTTTTTTATCAAATTTTTATTTCATTTTTCAAATAGACAGGCAACAGACACAAAAGAAGACATGAAACAGGGCAAAGCAATAAGAAGCAACAGAACAGAATGTCACAGGCACAGAGTAGAGAATAAGAGGAAGTAGGCGATCAGTTTTCAGATTAAAGCAAATTATTATAACATAGGTACAAAACATAAACTGCCAGCAAAGAAGCAGCAACCGCGGAACGAGAAAAGACATACAAAACAAGATGAGCCTTAAATAACAATGAAACAGAACAGAAATATAATGCCACAACACACTTAAAAGCAAAATAAAATCAAGAACAAACAAAACAGTAGACAAAACAAAAACTAACAAAGTTAAGCTATAAGTAGTAAGTAGGGGGGCCACATATTTTAAGCATATCAAATCTAAGAAACAACTGATTTAATAAAATGAAGAAAAATAAACAAACATAAACAATAAACATAAAACATAAGAAAATAGGACAAGCACTTAAGCAGCGTACAAACCTATCAAACTAAAAACATTTAATCAGTGCATGCAATCAGTGAGAGCAACTAATGGAATTAAAACAAAACTAAAAACAACAGAAAAACACAAAACAAAGCAAAGACAGAACTGAACAATTTAAACAAACAGAAAAAGTCGTGTTCGGCGAGTCCAAGCTATTACACTAATCGAATCAAACCAAAGAACGAAATAAAGGAAAAGAACAAAATAAGTCGGCAGCAAACAAACATAAAAAACATTGAAGCGAAATGGAAAAGCAAAAGAATATCGCAAATACATATGCCAGGAATGGGCGTTCGACCCCATAGCCCGTCCGGAGCAGTGGTTAGAAAGTGAGGAAAACATGAAAAAGCACTGACCCCAATAGCCACAGAGATACCCCAAAATAAGGCTAAAGAAGGAACTATTACCATTTTTAAGTGGAGTTTGTAGAGTTCATCACAAAAAATTTTGCCCTGGTGAAGAAAAAAGTCTGTCTAATTGAGGCAGGATTTGAGCACCCACCACCTCCCTCAACAAGAAGTAAGCACATTCTGAATACTAGGGAACAGTGTTTCAATGTACATGGAATATCTTCATAATTTTCCATGTAGTTGAGTTTCTCACCTGGACAAACGAGCTGGAAGGTGCAAGGATGGCAAGACACCTGGCTTTAGACACGGCTTGTCTTTAAATCCTATGGCCATCTTGCACACATATGAGTTGTCCAGGTCAGTTTCCGAAAAGTGCAGGGAGCAAATGTGCGCATATTTGACGTTAAATCTACCCTCCCTTGCACACCTGTGTCTCCACTCCTCACACTGCTCTATGCCTTTGGTTGGAAACGAAAAATAGGATAAGTTCGCACATTCTGGTTTTCTTGGGCACGAGGAGCACCCCGCAACAGCACAAATAACCATAGTTACCTATACCTATACCTAAAAATTACAGAATATTTTTAGGCCGTCACGGCCTGTTGGCTCTGGTCTCTGACGAGCTCGTTTCAATCTGAGTCTTAAGTCAGTCTTTCTCAGAGTAAAGTGTCTGAGAGAAAACGGAGGCCCTCATTAACCGAGCGACCTGCCGAGAAGTGTTTCTGGAGTGTGTATGGATCTAATGAGTTCCTGTGGAGATGTATGGCTCTGGAAATACCGAGAGGCCCACGGACCTTCCGAGTTTGGGACGATTAATGGTCTTCGTCGGGTACATGGAACATCTGCTGGGCCCAGTGATTGTCCAACCGAGACTTGAATGTATTTAAAGAAGGAGCAGCTATCACATGGGCTGGCAATGCATTCCAGTTGTTCACGATCCGGACACCGAGGGACGCCCTACGCACGCGAGATACGGCTTCCGGTTTCATCAGCTTCATAGAATGACCACGCCGTGCGAGATCTGCTATCTAGATGAAAGAACTGGGTATAATCCTGGTCGATGGTGCCATGTAGGAGTTGGAAAACTCTTATCATATCTCCTCTGCGTCGACGATGGTAGAGAGAGGGAAGATTTAGTGCGCCGCAGTCTGTCCTCATACGAGTGTCCTCTCAGGGATGGTACCATGCGGGTAGCTCGACGTTGGATCCTTTCGATGAGCCTTTGATCTGCCCTGTTAAAAGGTCCCCAGACAGAATTTCCGTATTCGAGCAGCGGGCGAACCATAGTTTTGTACAGTAGTGGAAGCGTGAACGTGTCAATGTTAGCAAAAGACCTCCTCATGATCGCCAGTACTCTGGAAGCTTTAGAAGCTGCAGTGGCTGCCTGGCGTCGAAATTTCAAATCCCGATCCACAAAAACTCCCAGGTCCTTCTCAACCTCCAGTGCCCGGACTTTCGTGCCCTCCATTAAGTAGCTGTGCTCTTGGTTATTGTTACCTAAGTGAAGCACACCGCACTTGCTTAGATTAAAGGGCATCTGCCAAGTGGAGGACCAATCAAGTGCCCTTTCCAGGTCCAATTGGAGGGATGCAACACAAGTGGGAGAGTCTGCTCTGGCATATAGCTTGGTGTCATCAGCAAAGATTTTGATCCCTGAGGTAATGGTGTCAGGCAGGTCGTTGATGTACAAAAGAAACAACACGGGGCCTAACACTGAGCCCTGTGGGACGCCACTGGTAACTCGCACCCAGTCAGAGGCTGAAGAGCCAACCACTACCTGTTGGCGACGACCTGTGAGAAAGGCTCTCAACCAGGCCAGCAGCCTCCCGTCAACACCATAGCCTTTTAATTTGGTCAGCAGACGTTCATGCGGGACCGAGTCAAATGCCTTTTGGAAGTCTAAATAAACAGTGTCAATGGGGTGGCCTTCCTCAATTTGTTGACTCCAGTCTTCTATGGCTTCCAGGAGTTGAGATTCGCAGGATCGTTTCGGACGAAAACCATGCTGGTGAATGGACAGGAGGTTTTGCGCGTCAAGATGTCCAAGAAGCGCATCTTTCACCAAAGACTCCAACAGTTTACAAGGAATGGCAGTTCAGTGACCCAAAATAGGTTTTGTGCTAGGGTGTCGAGTGGAAAATTCAGCTGGAATATATGGCGAGTGAGTGGAAAATTCCCCTCAAAATGTATGGTGGAGTAAAAATTTCCCAATTTGGGTACTCAGGCTGTAAACTCTCAGAGCCCTTGTTTGAACTGAGGGATGGATATTTTGTTTAATTGTCTCAAAGTAAATATTTTTAAATCGTCCCCAAGCAGCATTGTTTGACCATTACCATGTGAAAAATTTGGGTTAGGCAGGTAAATCTTTACCAACTGAAACCCCCTGATGCAGTCTCCAATTATTTTTTGAGGCAATGGTGAGTTGTCACGAAAAAAACTTTTGAGGGGCCTCTGAGACCAACCTTCGGGGTAAAGAACTCTGGGAGCCACCTAGACTAACATTTTTTGGATGAAGACCAACACTTGGGGGGCTTCCCTAGACCAACTCTTTTGTCCCTCCTCTCCTCTCCCATATGACCAGCTCTAAAAAGTCTCTGAGACGAAATATCGGGGCCCCCTTAGAACAACTCTGCAGAGGAGGCCTCCGAGACCGGCAGGTGGTGAAAAATAAAGAAGGGATTTGTCATGCAATACCTAGTGCCTGAATTTATTATCTAAGCATACACTGTATAGTTTTTCTGTCCGGGACAACGCCTCTCCTATACCTATAGTTATCGGAATTTTGGAGGCCACTCCTGATCTCAATCACTGCACCTCGCATACACCTATGCTAGGGCCCAGTAGAGCCTTGGCTTACACTTAAGTAACCCAGACGAAACTACAAACTATCTATCATGGCAATAAACTCTTCCAGACTCTTGCTAAAAGTTTCTTTTCTTTACTTGTCAATTTCCCTGCTCCTCCTCACATATATTCTCACCTTCATGTGAATATGCTTCTTTGTATGAATCTAATCGAAGCTACAGCCTTATTTCTGTTTTGTTTCTTCCTTTCGTCTACATCAGCCAGGCGCGGCGGGTTGCGACCGTTGCGACAGCGTCACAACGACTACTACTTTAAATTTCTAATGGCTTGCTGCCTGCCGGTCGCCTAAGCTACATAATTTGCATTTTACAAATTGCCCTAAATTATTTTTCTGAATCCTTATAGGCTATACAATTTTACAGATAAAATCACACAAAGAGTAAGACAAATAATTTTTGTCAATAACGAATATGCAACCTGCCTTTCAAAAAGCCTAAAGATGCCGCTTTTAGTTACTAGATGTAAAGACGGCGTTTTGGTAAGTCCACGCCGTAGACCAGCCATACAAAAAAGTGCCGGTGTTTGAAGGGTAGCTGGATGCATTCTTGTGGCCAGAAAAATTGATTTAATGATAATGTAGAGTTTCAATATATTCAAATACCGGACACTTCCAGTTCAACTAAAATATCAGCATTTTTATGCCTAGGGTGTCGTAGGGTGTCGTGAGTGGATTTGGGTGTCACACGGCGTGGACGCAGCAATGAACGGTTGATACGGATAAAAATTATTTTCTTCGCAATAAATGGTCAATTTTCTATGATACAATGTCAAAAAATATGCTGCTTAGCATACAAATTTCAAGATAATTGCTTTTAACAAAAATATGACCAAAAATGGTTTTTCACTATTCTCGGTACCAGACATACAAAAACAACTTTTCAAGGACGTAAGCCTAGAAATCATGTGCACAGATAAACTGCTTTCCAGAAATGTATCTCTTAAAGCGGTCAGTTCATTTCTTTGGCAACACAAGGCTAGGGTGTCTAATTTTCCACTCACGAGGGGGCGCGGTAGTGGAGTGGTCAGCGTAGCTGGCTTCCACGCAGCCGACCCGGGTTCAAGGCCCGGCGGCTTCCCTGAACAAGGAGCAAGCTGGCTCCCGAGAAACCCTTCCAACAGGGAAAGAGTTGGCGACGCCATATGACCCTGGCAGTTGGTGCGTCGATAAGCCCCAAAAAATTTCCACTCACGAATTTTGTGAGTGGTGGAATTTAGTGGCGGTGTTCACCCAGTGTAACTTTCTCCGGGGTGGGCACTGAGCGTCTTGCCTGCGCCAGAATTTCGATTCTGTTGTTCCACTGAAATCGGTGGAGATAAGGATGCCAGGTATAATTGGCCTGAAAAATAGAAGTCGCCAGATTTTTTGCAGAAAAGCGAAAGACGTGCATAAAAGCCGAGTTAATTTGGAGATCTTCTATTCGATTCTCCTGCTCTTTTTCCAGTGTACGTTAGTAGAGGAGGCAATTGAAATGGCCCTTGTAGGAAGTGTATTGTTGAATATTGTTAACTATGTGAGTGAATTATGTCTTTGGTAACTAGAACCATACTTGAAAAGTGAGTGGAGAATTCAGGAAAAAATATATAAAAGTGAGTGGAAAATTCTGCTTGACTGGGTGTCGCTCTGCACCCAGCACCCCAGGTTTTGGGACACTGTGGCAGTTAGGCTGACAGGCCTGTAATTCCCTGGGTCTTGCTTATCCCCTTTCTTGTAAATGGGTGTTACGGTACCCAGCTTCCAGTCCTGTGGGATGACTCCGGTGTCTAGGGATTTCCTAAAAAGGAGGGCCAGTGGTGAACATAGCGAGTCCGCACCGTCGTGAAGCACCCGAGGGTGAATATGGTCTGGGCCCGGCGAGCTTGTTGTTTTTAGCGAAACCAGTTTTTTGTGAACAGCATCTACCAATATCGGAATGTCAGTCAGAGGTTGACCCTCAAAACGACCTTCAAACACCGGCACATTATCCATATCCTCGACTGTGAAAACGCTGCCAAAGAACTCGTTTAGCAGTTTTGCCTTCCCAAAATCATCTGACTCAACTCCACCATTTCTGTTTTTCAGGTCACCGATTGCAGCTTTTGTTTTGAATTTGGAACTGGTATAGCTCCAAAAGGCTTTTGGGTTTGACTTGACTCTGCATGCCAACTTTTTTTTTTTTTTTTTCTATTGCTAGAAAAGGTCCGCCACCCATTTAATCGGGTAGCCAGGCGTGCCCCCTCCGCGATCCCAACGACAACAGTACCCTTACGTTAACACCACCAGAACATAAAATATTACAAGTCGCGGCACGCCCTGCTAGGAAAAAGAAAGTAACTTAGAGAAAGCATAATAAATATCAATACTATTAGTAAAAACTGCCAGAAGTAGCTCCCTGTAAATATACAGGGAGCAGGAATACAGGTCTATTTAGGTTAAATGCACAATAATTTAGCTCATTACCGGTTAGATTGTTAGTCTTTTTCCAAACGGGACTACCCAAAACTGGAGATTCGTGTTAGCCCCTCCGAGATTCTGGCGAAAAGATAGAGGCCTAGTAACATTCGCCAGAGAACTCGGAGGACAGTAAGCAAATTAAGGCAGACATGCAGGCATAGGCAAGCAAGCAAGCAGGCAAACTAGCAAGCAAGCGCAGCAGGGAGTCAGACGCACGCACGCGCACGCACGCGACGCACGCACGCGACGCGCACGCATCACACACACGCACACGCACACGCACACGCACACACGCATAACGCCCATGCAACATGCACAACGCCCATGCAACATGCACAACGTCCATGCAACATGCACAACGCCCATGCAACACGCACAAATCTACACATATACACTAGGAAGCATTTATTGGGACACAATTACAGTCTTCAATGTGCAGCCCCATTACCAAGGTTCACATGTCTTCCCCCACTATAAATTTCACGGCCATGGTCACGTTGGTTACTAATTATTTGTTCTATATTTGGCAAGGAAGATATCCCTTACATGTTTTTTTAGTGTGTTTTTGTTTAGGGGTACATCTTCCGTAGTCCTAAATTTGGTACATAAAGTTTTATTCCAAATTTCTGGTGCAGAACATGTAATAGAAAATTTTCTGTAATTTGTGGTGGCTAAAGGTACTTCAAAATGTTGTACTAGTCTAGTGTTATTTGCTCGGTGGAGTTGAAACATTGAAGACATCACAGTTGGCATCGTACCATTCAATACATTTGATAGAATAACTATTTTTTGTTGCGATACTAGTTCTGGAAACTTCAGAATTTTTAGCTCAAGAAATAGTTCATTCGTTGGATAGTAAAAGGGTTTCTTCGTTATAATTCTAACTGCTCGTTTTTGAAGTTTAATGATTTTATCTAGTCTGGATTCATAATTACTACCCCAGACAAGCGCGCAATAATTTAAATGGGGCAAGATTAAGGCATTGTAAAGACAAAGTAATTCACGTGTTGACATAAAGAATTTAGCTCTGCTCATTATGCCGAGATTCCTACTTATAACTGTGGATAAATTTGAAATATGAGAGTCCCATTTTAATTTTTCGTCAATATTTATTCCTAGATAACGTATATTTTTCGCCCTTGAGATTTGTACACTGTTCAAAGTCACATCAAGATTTTCCAATGCACACCCAGAGTAAAGTTGATAATGTGATTTAGACGCGTTTAATGATAGAGCGATTTGCTTTGAACCATTCTGATACTTTAGGCAGGATATTTTTTACCTTAAGCTGAAGCTTTGCTGAATTTTCTTCTGTTATGATAATAGCAGTGTCGTCCATAAACAAGTAAAATGTACAGTCATTTGATACTTTATAAAGGTCATTTATATATACTATAAATAACAAAGGCCCTAATATTAATCCCTGTGGAACACCAGTGTCTATTTTTCTAGGTTTTGATAGAGTTTCATTTATCCTTGTCTTTTGATATCTGTTTGATACATAGGAGCAAATGATTTTATATAATTTTCCATGTATGCCAATTTTATTTATTTTACGTAAGAGTATACTTAAACTAACCGTATCGAACGCTTTTTTCAAATCAAGATATATTCCACACGAAACATGACCGTTTTCCAGAGATTTTGTCACATTGTCATAGAGGTGCGCCAATGGCATATAGGTACTATGCTTCTTCCTAAAGCCGAATTGCAATGGGTACAAAATATCATGTTGAGTCAGATAATCCGAAAAGTAATTATAAATCAGTCGTTCAAGAATCTTGGAAAAAATGGGCAACAAGGAAATGGGACGGTAGTTTGTGAATTTATCGTTTTCGCCAGATTTATAAACAGGCACAATCGATGCAATTTTCAAAATATCTGGGAACACAGCATTTTGCAAGCAAATGTTGAAAAAGTATGTCAAGTTGTTAAGGCATCTTTTGTAAGTGCAAAGGAGGAGATGAGTATTTATGCCGTCAACGCCACCACCCACAGAATTTAGCGATTTGATAACATCCTCAATCTGTTGCTGGTTAGTTGAGAGTTCCGAAAGATGTGGGGGATGTGTATAATTTTCAATATAACTTGTTGGATCTACATCAGACACTGGGATTTCCTTTTCAAGTTTCGAACCTACGGAAGAGAAAAATCGTTGAAACCATCTGAGATATCCTCATTTTCATAACGTTTGTTTTTCTCGTCAGTGAAAACTTTGGGGTATGAACTAGTTTTAGAGGTTTTTCTATTAATTACTTCATTTAGTAAATTCCATGTTTGTTTTCCATCACCCTTATGCAACTCAAACATGTGTTTATAATAATCTCACAAAGGACAAAGGACTTGAGTTCGTATTCTCTATGAAGCCTGCGTGTCATTGCCCTTAGTTCATTACGACAGATGGTGAAGCGAGCATAGTCGATAGAGTCGCCCGTGTGGTGATAGATCTGGACTAATTTGTTTTTCTTCTGCTTGAGACGCAAGGCTGGGGCGGTCATGTATATATTTTTAACATTTTTTCTGATCCTGAACCTGGGGATGCATGAGCCTATAATGCGGTTCAAATGGTCCATAAGGAAGCTGTACGAGCTTTCCATATCTAGAGTAAGCATGAAGGACCAATTCACTTCTTGGACCATCAGGTTAAAGAGAGTGAAGTCAGCACGATTGAAATTCAGCCTAGGAACCAGATTTTCACGGTTTACAATGTTACATAGGACACTAAACTGAATGAGAAGATGGTCGCTCTTTCCTATACCTGGAAGGTACTGGATATTTTGTACAATATTTTCATCACTTGAGAAGATCAAGTCCAATATACTTGGTTCCTGTCCCATTCTGTACCTTGTCGGTTTCAATATGTGTTGGAAAAGGAAATGATCGTGCATAACTTCTAAAAGAGCATGGGAGGGGTGGCTGACTGAAGCCCTAGAGAACTCTCCATCCCAATCTATTTGGGGAAAATTGAAGTCACCGGCAACCAACAAGTGAGCTGGAGAATCTTTTTTACTTCATCAAGAACTCTGGTAAACTCCTGCATACTACAGTGTCCATCACTGGAGGGGCTTCAGTAAACACAACCTAAGAGAAGGAAGTTTTGTCTATGGAGTCTGACTTTGAGCCACAAATGTTCCATGAACTCTGTTGCACTGCTGAAAGTGACCAGAGAAGAATTAATAGTAGTATTCACATAGATGGAGATTCCACGCAGGCCACTGGTACCTAGGTCTGACTGCTCAGGATCAAAGCTGGTGAATATGTTGTAGTTTGGGATAGTGAGAAAAGCAAGACCCAGAGGAAAACGTTGTGCTTTAGGGATAACCTCCGTGAGCATTATAATATCAGGATCAACACCAGCAATTGCCATGCAAAGATCCTCTCGCTTGTTAGTGAATTGGTCACAATTTGAATACCAAACTGTCAGATCTTGGATATTGGTGATTGACAACTGTCAATCTTGATGGGGATGATTTGTGGCTACTGGGCTGCTTGGCACAGCACCACTTTCTGCTGTCAGTCCTCTTGGGTGTTCTGGTTGATGGAGAGCTGTGGGATTTGGGGGGTTAACAGCACTCCCACTGTTAGTTAATGGCCCTGTTTGAGGCAACTCTGGCATGGGAGGATCCGTGGGTGAGGTATTCTTATATAGTTTAGTTCATAGTATTCCCATCACAATAATCATAAGGCAAAAGAGACACTGGGAAAATAGAATTAAAAGAACAAGCACCACATTCTTGATCACACTGGCTCGACTACCTTGTAATCAAATATCTCAACTATCCGGATTGTTTTTCTGATACTTGAATTGTTGCGCTTCTATTAGGCGCCGCAATAGCCGCAGATGCGCAGATCCCGCGCAGAGGCGTGACGTCAACAGTGATCAAGATGGCGCCGGGTGACACACAGGGAGATAGGCAATGACATACCCCTGAATTCTCCCTCAGGCGAATAGATATTGAACCTTACCAGTTTATTGTTTACAACTAAGGCCAGAAACAAACCAAAGGGGTGTGGGGGTACTACGTCACACTGCTGCATTGTCAGGGTCAATAGGTTTTGTGTTGCTGCGAATGTATCGAATGTCATAACTCATGAGAGAAACAGGCGGATCGTCAGTCGAATAATTTTAAATTTTGTTTAATTCTTCGGGTAAGTTTCTAACAGATGGAGGATTATTTTCAAGTCAAGCATGGTGCTGGAAAACTTGGTTGACGTTGTTCCTTTTACCCACATCCCACTTTGAACTGCCAGAATTGCTATTTTATCCTTGCTAAAGTTGTAAAGACCCTGACAGAGACTTGAGGTCCATGGCCCAAGCGTAATCCAGATCAGACTTCTGATTGAATCTGCCTGGGGCTATTTACCTGGTACTACAGCATGGTCCATGCTGCTGAAGTGCTGAGAAAATTCCACTTGATGAACTGAATGATTCCATGATATATCCTAATCACTGGTTGGATACTGATCACATTTCGACCATGGAAATTAAGTGGTAATCATCTGGTAGACGTCTCAGCTCAGTTCAATTTTTCATTCACCTGACTGTCCGTAACCTAAGCTATAAGAAAATATGAATGATAATTACATCATCACTTTTGGCTGACTATTGCTTTTTGCTTCTTGTTTTTCTATTTTTATGTCGTAAAACCTTGACTGCTAATGTTGATGTATGAAGATTACATCATTGCATCCTAGGTCTTAACATTCTAAAATTTGCTGACAGGTGTTGTACTATAGCCCTGTACTTGCTGCGACCATGGCATTTTAATTAAAACAAATGTGTTTCTTATATTTTTGTGAGTCTATCAAGTGCTATTTCCCCAGCACTATAGTATTGTATGTGTTAAAGTGCTGAGCAAATAGCACTTGGACTGAAAGATTCCACAATGTGTCCTCATAACTGATCCAATACAGATCACATTTTGACCATGAATGTGAAGTCCTAGTTTCCATGGTCAAAACTGACAGCTCAGTTAGGATATTTGAGTTACAAGGAAAGGACATGTTTTCAGGGCTCTTAACATTGGAAAAATACTCCTGTTATAATTCAAAACCAGCAAAGATATTATGCTGGTGCATTATGCATTGTTCAGGCTACATGACATGCTAATTTTCATTTTCCTCTATCATCTGTGATGCAAGCTAAAATAAGATAAAAATAAGTGTAGCATCAATCTGGCCTTCTATTGTCTTTCCTTGCATATTTTTCTCCTTGATTTTTTTTTTTTTGCATTCTGCATTGTTTTGTGAGCCACTTCAAGAATAAAAGCTTCTGGGGGAGGAAGATTGAAATATTTCAGGATGATTAATTTTTTGGAGAAGTAAACAAGTTTTGTCAATCCAAGGAAACTTCAGAACTGGAGCTTAAAAGAAGTGAACAATAATATTGAATCTTGAAAATAAAAACTGCCACAGGCTAAGTGAAGCACAGGGCATGGTAATTTATAAAATCATAAGACAAATGAAATATGAAGTCAAATAATGGACCATTGTTGCCCTCATGTCATTTAAGTTAACATGTTTGGAATGTGTGTGAGCAATTGAGTGATATTTAACCAGTAATCCTTACTCTACCTGGGGGCTTTGAACACAACACATGTGTCTGTGGTTGAAGTGACCCTTCTGGGTACAATCCCACCCTCTTCATCCTCATTCCTAACCTTTCCTCATCCTTGCCGTCTTCTTTCATGATTTTAATCACCTCATACTCATCACAACACTTTAAAAGGCACCTCAATCAGGGGCATGGGAATGGTTTGATAGGTGGGGGGGGGCAACCTTAGAGGGGGCCCACCTCAAGGGTGGCCCAGCCCAGGGGGGCCCATAATCATGAACAATTTTTGATAGCTCGTTTGTCTTTAATGAGGCACACATGCACACACACTATGTTGTCAATGTATGAAAAATTGAGAAATACAATTTTGCCCATGATTCCAAGTTACTTATTATGATCTAATAAATTATAGTAAAAAGCCAAAAATGTTTTTGGCTTTTTGCCCATATTTTTTCAAATAAGAAATACATTTTTAAGTTCTTTTTGGGGATTTCAATGATTTCTTACCATGAACACGTTCTTTACGTTTACAGATGTTTAGGCCGTTTTCATCATATTTACAAAATTATAAACTGTTTAGAAAACTACAAACAATGCTTTGATATCAAGTAGCCTTACTTTGCTATGCCTAATCAACTTGTATTTTACTTATTTAATGACAAAAAATGGGAACATTTATCTAGGTTATTACAGATCCCGTCTTTACATCATAAGATATTCATTTAGGTAAAGGCTGATCACAATAAATCTGCATTTATGGACCAAAGTTTGTATGGCTAAAGTATGTATAGATAAACTTCGCACGCATAAGTTCGTAAGCAAATATATGTATGTAGGGTATAAAATCCGTATGAAAGAGCACGTACGCAAAAGTACCTATGTACGTAGAAGCTCATCAGCAAATTTACGTAGGGTATAAAACTTGTATGCCAAAAGTACGTATGCAAAAGTACGTAAGCAAGTGAACGTAGGGGTATAAAACTCATATGCCAAAAGTACGTAAGCAAAACTACACGTTCCTGTCATGATACCTTAAAACTTCTTCCAGTATGATCACGACAGTTCCGCCCTCCCCGTTAGAAATTTTACGATTTGTGAAATTAACATTGTTTTGTTGGGTTATTACGTATTTTAACCCGTACGAACTTTTCTTTACGAAGTTCTTACGTTACGAACATTTTAGCCCTTCGTACTATAATCCGTACGAACTTTTGCCATACGAACTTTTTACATTACGGACATTTTAACCCTTCGTACTTTAACCTGTGCGAACCTTTTCCATACTAACTTTTTACATTACGAACATTTTACCCCTACGTACTTTAACCCGTACGAACTTTTTCCACACGAACTTTTTCCATTACGATTATTATACACGTACGTACCTTATCTCTACGTACTTTACCCATACGTCCTTCTGTGTACGTATTTTAGGCATTCGAACTTTTTCCTTACGTACTTTGGTCCGCAACACTAAATCTGCCTAGCTATATTTTGATGCCTAAGATGCAGAGTTCCAGTATGACCGCAAGTGCAATGTACTTGATGGCCAGTTTTGTGATGCCGAGGAGGTGTGGGCATGGTATTATAGTAATTAGCAGCCTTGCTTTCCACGCGGCCGACTCGGGTTTACGGCCCGGTAGGTTCCTTGAGCAAGGAGCAATTTTACTCGCAAGAAACCCCTCCAATCAGGGAAAGAGTTGGCGACGCCATATAGCCATGGTAGTTCGTGCGTCGACAAGCCCCAAAAATTATTGTTATTATGCCGAGGAGGTCCAGTTTTGCTCCTGAGCACCAGTTGGATGTGCTATACCCTTTGGCAGATGAATCCATCCCTCCTCTCAGCATTGCAGACTGAACTGGCTCCAGCTGTCACTTCATTTACAGCTCTCTCTATGGCCTATGCGTGGGCGGCAAGGGAAGTACTCTACCTTCACGTGCTTCCCCATGAACTCTAGCGACTTGATCTTGGTCAAGCTGCAAGCCATGATAAACTCGGTGGTGGCCTCACGGTCGATTATAGTGTTGAGGGCAGACGCCTGTGTGTTGAGGCAGGACATGATCCGCAGCCTGAGGGAGGTGTTATCCTTCTGGAGATGATCTTGACAAAGACGAACTTCCTCCCCCTCGCTGCAGAGCAATGTCATCAGGATCGCCTTGGTGTGAACGAACATTGCAGAGGAGCACACAGCGGGCATGACATTCAACTGCACCACCTTGGGCTGGGTACGAAGGCAGGAGAGTTCAACATGACTTTCCGAGAGCTGTTCAGCCAGTCGTTGCTGGTCTACACCGTTGGCCAGTAGGGAAAGTAAAGCTCGATAATGATAGCGACGATATCCTACCAAGTTCCAATTTCCCTACTGACTCCAGATGAAGGTTATCAGCAACTGGGTAGACGGTCCCAGAAACGTCCTATCCTAGCTCTCATGCCTCGGGATCCAGGCCTAGATGGTGCAATTGACTGTCATGCCGACCGTGTGCTCCTCTGAATGGTTCGCTCACTCCGAGGAGATCCTGATGAACATAGCATGTTCTGCTGTGAGGCGGAGGAGAGGAGGGCCACATTCCACAAGATCATCTTCATCAGAGGGGAGCAGGAGGTGGGGAACACCTCTCCCAGGCTGCGGACCCTGCCTTACGTCAACATACAGATACAGATGCATGGGGTCACCGAGCCTATCACCATCTGCAGCTTGATCAAATCCAAGTTCCCAGGGTTCATGGCGAAACCGATGGAGGTAGAGCACTTCGTCTGCCACACGCAGGCAATGGCTGTAGCTGCCACGTCTGTAAAGCAAATGGCAGCTGCCAATTGTCTGTCGTGCTGGAAGAGGAATGGTTTTATCAGGCGATGGACCCAGCACACCAAATTGATGTTCAGGATCAACAGCAAGCAGGACCTCCTCGGCATCACAAAGTTGACGATCAAATAGATGGAACTTGCAATCAATCTCAAACTCTATTTTAGGCCTTGAAAGACAGCAAGACTTACCGTGACCATCCTTTCCCTGAATCAATCACTGCTGCTGTAAGGAAGGAGTCCGTAATGACCTAAATGGCTCGCCTCGTTTGTGACATGAACTAGGTGATTGAATGCTATCTAAGCATAGAGGAGCGTGGTCGTTTGATATCAGGGCACTGTCTGTGTTTTTCTATATACTTTTTTGTTTGTAAATTCGATAAAAAGCCGAAACATCTGCAAATATAAAGAGCAATGCTCTTGGTGAAAGTTGTTTGAATGCCCCCAGAAAACCTAGAAATGCATGTTTCAGTCGAAAACGGGAAAGGTAAGAAGACCTAGACTACTGTTGGCTTTGATTATTTTTCATTAGACCACAATAGAACTGGAAATCATGGGGCAAAATTTCATTTTTCAATTTTGGCAAAATTTCATTTTTCAATTTTCCATATATTGACACAACCTAGTACACACTGGCGTGCACCAGGTATTTCCATGCATGACTTCTTACGTTATTTTCCGCTGTTTCCTTTCATTGGATAGTTCCGTGTTGTTGTTTTTTTTCACTTCGTAGTAGAAGACGGCCGGCATCGTCACGCCTTTCGATCGCTCAGGGACGACTGTTGCTCGGCATTTGGTGTGGGGTGCGTGCCCAATGCATGCTTTGTGTTAGGATTGATATGAGATAGAGTTTGATTAGGTTCAGTTCTCGGGGCTCATTTGGAAACACTCGGGTAGTAGGTGCCTTGGCCTTTTTTACGAAGCGCTCCTCCTCCAGGGGCTTGCACGCGGCGTACTACGGAGCTGGAACTTTCCCAAGCAAGCTATCGGGCTCGTTTGGGTTTCTTGTTCTATATTGCAGTTGCTGATATATGTATATTCGTTACGGGGGGCCACCACAAGGGGGGGGTAGTATCCCTCTGAACCCCGGTTGCTATGCCTATGCCGCCCAGGGGCCGCCAAGTTATCTTGGAGGGCCCAAGGGCCAGCTCAGGAACCCAAATCAGTCAGCTCAGGGGCCAGACCAGCTCAGGGCCCTTGTTCAGCACAGGGGGCCCGGATTAGCTTTGGAGGCCCAGCTCAGCTCAGGGGCCCCCCGATCGGTTGATAAAGGGTCCCATCTCATAGCAGCTCAGGGGCTCCATTCAAGCTCACGGCCCCCAACCCAGGGACCCTAGAAGAGTTCAGGGGCCCCCATAACAGCCCAGAGGCCCCGGTTAAGCACAGGGGTACCCAGATAGGCTTAGGGCCCCAGCTCAGCTTAGGGGGCAGGGTGGCTTATGTAAGGTCTCAGGAACAGCTAATGAGGCCATTCAACCTCATGGCCCTCAGCTCAGCCCAGGAGCCCCAGACCAGTTCAGGGGCCGCCCAGTTAAACACAGGGTTGCCCAGACTAGCTTAAGGCCTAGACTAGATTTGGGGGCCCAGCTCAGATCAGGGGCCCCAGATCGGCTGATATAGAGTCTCGTCTCATACCAGCTCAGGGGCTCCATTCAAGCTCACGGCTCCCAGCTTAGCCCAGGCAGCCTAGAAGAGCTCAAGAGTTCAGGGGCCCCCATACCAGATCAGAGGCCCCAGTTAAGCACAAGGGTACCCAGATTAGTTTAAGACCCAGCTCAGCTTAGGGGCCCCAGGGTGGCTGGTATAGAGTCTCAAACATCTCAAGGGTCCCTTTCAAGCTCACGGCCGCCACGTCAGTAGCTGTAAAACCTTATAGGGGTCCCAGACCATCTCAGGGACCCTCAGTTCAACACAAGGGCCCATATTAGCTCTGATGACCAGATTAGCTTAAGGGTCCAGATCAGCTTAGGGGCCCCTTGTCGGCATATATAGGGTTTCAGAACAGTTCAGGGTTCCAATTGAATCCTTCAACCCCAAGTTCAGGTCAGGGGCCTTTTTACTGTGCAGAGGCCCCAGATAAGTTTAGGACCTCTCGTGCAGCACGGGGGACCCAGATTAGCTCAGGGGACAAAATTAAATTTTCGGTCCCAGCTCAGTTCAGGGGCCCCTTCAAGTCGGCAGATATAGGGTCTGGCCAACTCAAGGGGCCCCGTTCAAGTTCACGGCTCCTAGCTCAGCTTAGGGATCTTAGAACAGTTCATGCTGCCCAAACCATATCAATGGCTCTGAGTTTAGCTCAAGGGGCCAGATTAGCTCGTATGGCATCAGAGGCCAGTTCAGGGGGCCCAAACAGCTCAGGGGCCTTAAAATCGACTCATAGGACCTCAGCTTAGTTTAGGGGCACAGGTAAGTTTAAGGGGTTTCTGTGGCAAGCTATCGGACCATTTTGATTTTCTTGCTTGATCAGTGACCCAAAATAGGTTTTGAGCTAGGGTGTCGAGTGGAAAATTCAGCTCGGAATGTATGGCGAGTGAGTGGCAAATTCCCCTCAAAATGTATGGTGGAGTAAAATTTTCCAAATTGGGTACTCAGGTGGTAAACTCAAAGCCCTTGTTTGAACTGAGGGATGGATATTTCCTTTTATTTTCTCAAAGTAAATATTTTTAAATTGTCCCAAAGCAGAATTGTTTGACCATTACCATGTGAAAAATTTGGGTTAAGCAGGTAAATCTTTACCAACTGAAACCCCCTGATGCAGTCTCCAATTATTTTTAAGGAATTGGTGAATTGCCACAAATAAAAAAAACTTTTGGGGGCCTCTGAGACCAACCTTTTGGGGGAAAGAACTCTGGGAACCACAAAGACTAACATTTGTGGGATGAAGATAAACTTTTGGGGGGCTTCCCTAGACCAACTCTTGTGCCCCTCCTCTCCTCTCCCAAACGACCAGCTCTAAAGGGCCCCTGAGACGAAATATCAGGGCCCCCTTAGACCAACTCTGTAGAAAGGGCCTCCGAGACCGGCAGGTAATGAAAAATGAAAAGGGATTTTTTTCATGCAATACCTAGTGCCAAAATTAATTATCTAAGCATACACTGTATAGTTTTTCTGTCCGGGACAACGCCCCTCCTATACCTATACCTATAGTTATTGGAATTTTGGAGGCCACTCCTGACCTCAATCACTGCACCTCGCATACACCTATGCTAGGGCCCATTAGAGCCTTGGTTTACACTTAACTAGCCCAGACGAAACTACAAACTTTCTATCATGGCAATAAACTCTTCCAGAATCTTGCTAAAAAGGTTCTTTTCTTTACCTGTCAATTTCCCTGCTCCTCTTCACATATATACTCACCTTCATATGTATATGCTGCTTTCTATCAATCTAATCGAAGCTACAGCCTTCTTCTTTCTGCTGCTGTTGTTTCTTCCTTTCGTCTACAATCAGCCAGGCGCGGCGGGTTGCGACAGCGTCAGAGCGACTACTACTTTAAATTTCTGATCGCTTGCGGCTTGCCGGTCGCATGAGCTACATAATTTGCATTTCAAAAATTGTTCTAAATTAATTTTCTAAATCCTTACAGACTAGAAAATTATACAACTAAAAGCACACAGAGAGGAAGACTAACAATTTTTGTCAATAACGAATATGAAACCTGCCTTTCCAAAAGCCTAAAGATGCCGCTTTTATTTACTAGATGTAAAGACGGCGTTTTGGTAAGTCCACGCCGTAGACCAGCCATACAAAAAAGTGCCGATGTTTGAAGGGTAACTGGATGCATTCTTGTTGCCCCAAAAAAATCATTTAATGAAAATGTAGAGTTTCTATGTATTCAAGTACCGGACACTTTCAGTTCAACTTAAATATCAGCGTATTTATGCCTAGGGTGTCGTAGGGTGTCGTGAGTGGATTTGGGTGTCACACGGCGTGGACGCAGAAATGAAAGGCTGATATGGATAAAAATTATTTTCTTCGAAATAAATGGTCAATTTTCTACGATACAATGTCAAAAATATGATGCTTAGCATACAAATTTCAAGATAATTGATTTTAACAACAAGATGACCAAAATGGTCTTCACTATTCTCGGTACCAGAAATACAAAAACAACTTTTCAAGGACGTAAGCCTGGAAATAATGAGTACAGATAAACTGCTTTCCAAAAATGTATCTTTCAAAGCGGTCAGCTCATTTTTCTGGCAACACAAGGCTAGGGTGTCTAATTTTCCACTCACCAATTTTGTGAGTGGTGGAATTTAGTGGCGGTGTTCACCCATTGTAACTTTCTCCGGTGGGGCAGGGGGCACTAAGCGTCTTGCTCGCGCCAGAATTTCGATTCTGTTGTTCCACTGAAATCGGTGGAGATAAGGATGCCAGGTATAATTGGCCAGAAAAATAGAAATCGCCAGATTTTCTTACAGAAAAGCGAAAGAAGCGCAAAAGAGCCGAATTAATTTGGCGATCTTCTAGTCGATTCTGCTGCTCTCTTTTTCCAGTGGACGTTGGTAGAGGAGGCAATGGAGCTGGCCTTTGTAGTAAGTATTGTTGTGTAAAATTCAATAGTAGTAAGTATTGTTGGAAGTGAGTGGAAAATTAAGCAAAAAAAGTGAGTGGAAAACTCTGGTTGACTGGGTGTCGTTCTGCACCCAGCACCCCAGGTTTTGGGACACTGTGCTTGATATTACAGTTGTGGATATTCTTGTCTCCGTTGCGGGTGGCCACCACGGAAAAGTGGGGGTGGGGGGACAGTGGCCCCCTGGCCCCCCGGTTCCTACGCCTATGACCTCACTAGTGTGAAAGTGTTTGTATAAATGCATACACATTGTACTTCTGGCTAGTGAAGTGATTGCTTGCTGAGGTTTGAGGTTGACACATTGTCCTGCGTTGTATAGCACCAGTTCTATCCAAGTGGGATGGTGATTGTGAATATATTGAGTACTGGGCAGTGGTAGGCTGCCAGCAGAATTTTAAGTCTAGCATGGTCCAGTGCTTGATGCATCTAGATTTATCATCCAACTTGGAGGTTCAGAATGTGCTGGTCGACTTTCTGTTTCTCAAGTTTTATTCTTTCACAAGTTTATTCTTTCACAAGTTCTTTCACAAGTTTTATTCGGAACTATTTTTAGGCACTGCAACGTGCTCGGCAGTTCATCGCGGCAGTGAACACTGTGGAAGAAGATCGTCGGCAGTTTACCGTAACTGCAGGATAATTAGTGGTCAAAATGGCAGTGGAAATGCATGTGGAGGACGTCAAAAACATGACACAACCTCAGCCAAACTAACCTTGTCTCGATTCACCGAGCCGGCCGGCGGCGCACCTAACCTGCCGGGTGTCGATTTTGCCTTCGTCGGTCGGCGCGGCTGGGCCGCGCGCTGGCTAAATTGAGACCCTAAACACACCTCAATAGTGTTTTTAGCGCCAGGACTAAAATCTGCTCGCGTACTGTCCCAATTCGCAGAAATATTTTCCCTGTCCTCCGATATTATTTCATTTACATGCTAAAATGTCATGGAATATAGAGCTGCAAAATGGATAAAAAGTAAAAGTTTGATGTTTGATCCAGCTAGGTCGAAGTTCAAATACCGGCCACGTCGAATTTTTCTTTCATTTAAAAAAAGAACATTTTACTAGTATTTATACAAATCTCATCATAAAGTCTTCATTTAACCAAAATTATCTCCGTTTGATTGAAAAGGAGCTGGTGAAAGTTGTGACTATTGATGACACCTGGATCTTGTCACGCGCTCTTCTGAACTAAAAATGTATGATGTGTAAATCTATTTTTTATGGTTCTAAAAGTGAGCTAACTTTCATCTAAACCTGAGGGGTTTGGTTACGAAAGTGTCATTTTTATCAATTTGACGCAGAATGGCCTATGCGTAAAGCAGGAAATGTTTACAGGATGACGAGACAGATTGGTAAACTGCTGCTTACATATGATTCTTGTAATTGGGATTCTTTTTTAAGTAAAACCTAATATTAGAATCCCATTGTAAGCACCTGTTTACCAGGGAATGTTTGTTCATCTTATGAATGCTTTAATGCTTACAGTTTATATTTTTAGCGTTTCACTTTAAGTACAATTCTCTTTTTAAGAATTCTTCAGTATTTTACTTTCTTTTCAGCTCATTTTAATATTTTACTTTCTAAATAAGTACAAGTGTTATTTCTAATGGTGGGATTATAAGTTATGTGAGATCGGTTACCTACCAGTACAAAAGCATGAATTGTCACCACCAGATTGACGATGCAGAGACTGATTCGCACGTTTGGTGTTGAAGCATATTTTACCCGTTCGTTTCAGGTACTTGCGTCACACAGCGCCGCGATGAAGCATGCTACATCGCCGGCACCCAGCAGAACGCAGTCACCGTACCAGTTCGACCGCAGCATGTCCCCGCTCCCGCCACCCATCACCCACCGCTCCAGCTGTTTGTCGGCCGCCGCCAAAAGCTACAAATACCTCCGGCGTGTGGTTCGCTTCAGTCAGATGGACTTCGAGTTTGCCACATGGCAGATGCTGTACCTGTTCATTGCCCCGCAGAAGGTGTTCCGTGATTTCCAGTACAGGAAGCAGACAAAAGCCCAGTTCGCGCGCGACGACCCGGCGTTTCTGGTGCTACTGGCGGGGTGGATTGTGGCGTCGTCTCTGTGTTTCGCCGTGGTGCTCAGTCTGGGCGTGGGCGGCTTCCTGCTGTTTCTGCTGTACGTGTTCGCCGTGGACACGCTGCTGGTGGGGCTGGTCATCTCTTCAGCGCTGTGGCTGGTCAGTAACAGGTACTTGCGACACCCGCCCGACGCCGAGCAGGATGTCGAGTGGGGCTTCTCCTTCGACGTGCATCTGAACGCGTTTTTTCCATCGCTGGTCATCCTGCACGTGGTGCAGATCCTGCTCTATAACGTGTTCCTGGCACACGACCACTTTCTGTCACACCTGTGTGGCAACGCGCTGTGGACCACCGCCATCGGCTACTACATCTACATCACCTTCCTGGGCTACAGCGCCCTGCCCTTCTTGAAGAACACCCGCGTGTTCCTGTATCCGCTGACCCTGCTCGCTGTTCTCTTCGTCGTCGTGATGAGCAGTGGCGTCAACCTGAGCCGAACGCTCATGGACTTCTACAGGTACAGAGTGCTGTGGAGAGGCTTCGCCAGCGCTGGCGGTGGCGTCAGGACATGGGACGATGACGCACCAGGGCGGCCCCCGGTGAACGGTGATGTGTTGAACAGTGGTGTAGCGTGCCTGTGGTATCTACTGCTTATTTATCGTGTTACATCTAGGGCCATCGTATTTTTTATGAAAAGGTAGGAGCTATGTTTGCAGTTGTGAACCTCGGTTTGATTAAAGCCCCTTGGTGTGTCCTGTTCTAATGACACAGCAAAATAGATGCATGAAAATACATCTATGCTTTTTAGTTACGGTTCCCCGGAACACCTTTGTCGCCCGAAACGACGAAATCTACATTGTTCGAAAGCTGAAAGTGAGCAGATTCCAAAATATACACTTTAAATGTTCTTCGATGGTATTTCTTATAATTTTCATTTTTGTATATCAGAGCTTTGACCAATGATTTAGAATCCTCTCGGGGACATAACTATGGGTATCATGGTATATCAAAAAAAGTTCACGGTTCTGACAACTTATATGTGCCAACAGGGCCCACGCATCGTAGGAAATTCATTGAAACATCCCTTCAAATGCGGAGGATTTTCAACGCCGTTATTGCGGCGTAACTGTTATGCTATATATATAGCGTTCGCCTTTACGTCTGCCGTATAGTTTTGGCCTGGGATGGCATGCTCGTCGTTTTTACGGCTTTCTGGGAAGTTGTTTAATTCCAGCTTTTTTGCTTTCCACATCGGCTAGCGAGGATTGGATGATGGATGCAGTCGCGTTCAAAAACCGAGAAACTATTTTTGGGCAAAACGTATAAACCAGCGACGTTCAGCGACGGCAAAAATGCGAAAGCTTGGATGTATGATACATTGATCCTTGTCCATGAGTGTACCTGCCGGTGGCTGTGCGTATACAGCGTTTGCTCCATGGAACGAACCCAGTGCTGCTGGAGACACCCGGGGCTGGGCAGGTATTTATCTTGGGGCTGAGCGGGGCTTATGACCGTCCGGTACAGTCACTGACATGAAGTCGGTGCTCCGTCAAGCCACAGACCTGCTTTTTGGAAACCGTTAAAGCAAGAATGGGAGCATTCTGAACGGTAAGAATAAGTCGCGGGTTTTAAACTAGCTATCGGCATCAATCCACTTCTCCATCAACCGATGCGAAAACCAAGAAGGTGGAACCGAACAACTGAACAGAGTACTGTAAAAAGACTGGTATGTCGGCCCAGACCTGGCTTGCACGGTAGAAATGAAGGCGAACTCTATCAATATTATCGAAGTTGCACCTTTGACTGCGATGATACTCCTGCGCACTTAACACTGGGCCACTTTCGCCTTGGCCACGGGGGGAGGAAGTACCCGCCCCTCCCCTAAGATCTCGAAAACCGCGCTAGTTAGCGAAAAGCCACCAACGGCTTTAGGCAGCCAGACATAAGCCCTTGAGAAAATAAACTATAATTTTTGTCAGATTATATCCAAGGTCACCAGACACCAAAACATGCCAACATAGGGATATAATAGGATGTAATGTAACTGAAGGTTTTTCAGTCATGACATATGACGTAGAGAAGCTGTAACAAAATTATCGGTACCTTTAGAATCCTGTTAGCAAGCCGCGTCGAAAGTAACCTAGCATGACAAAGCTACACTTTGACCTGACGTCAGGTTGAGGTCAAATTGTGTTCAAACACATTGGAACCGCAGGGATGAGACAAACCCAATGACATCAACCTAGACGTCGTATCTCCGTTCCCGACTATGTTATGGAGCTTAGAAAATTTTCCATGTTTTTGCAGTGAAGAGATCAGGACTCTTACCTGACCTTAGGTCATCGATACCGAAAATCCCGAAGCATATGTTGTAGTAGCGGATGGGCCCATCATATCACATATCAATTTCAGCTTGATAGATTAGCCCTCGTTTCACTTATGCTGTCTTAAACTTTTTGGAGATGAGGTAATATGATCTGCACTGGTGACCTGATTTGAAATAACATTGACCCAGAATTTTGACACAAGCTTCAACACTGACCGGAAAAAGGCATGCCAAGTACGGCTACCCTGCGCGCCGTCGTTTTCGGGCCATTTGTGAAAAACCCAAGGGGAAGCGGATGCCCCTCCCCCATCAATGAGCGTGTTGAAATGATGTGTCAATGAATACCCATGAGACACGTGGGTTCCTTTAAAAACTTGTGTGTTCTCAGGATAGTGAGCCTGTTTGTGATATGTATTAACCGATGGTTAAGTACCCGGAAGGTTTCTGCATCACTGGTCAAAGCAAATGTTTAGAAAAATGAAAATTCGTGCGGGAAACCCTCGAGAATCCGATGGAAAAGTGTATTTTGATAATCAGTTTGTTCTCAGCTTTTGAACGGTGCATATTTTGTCTTTGAGGCGACAAGTTTATTCTTATAAACAGTGTCGTGTGTTACGTGAAAGCTTTCAGTGAAATATCTCGCTAGAGATACAGCGGCTTGATTCACAACATGTTGGATTATTGTGGTTGCACTTTCTTTGCAATACTTATAGTGTGTAACTTTCCGGTCTCGGGCTTGGTGAAGTCGGGCATGGAGTGATGTTGCGTATAATTGTCCTAAGAAACGTGATTTTATTGTAATGTCAATAGCTGAATATTTAAAAAAAGTAGTATGATATTTCTTTTGTTAATGGCTTGGGCGGAAAATGAGTGTTTTTCAGGCCATTCTTAAATGCTGTGAAATGGTATCATTTCTCAGCTGTTGAAGAACACGTGTTGGGCATCATTTCTATTTTTTACGTGCAGACCGTCGCCACTGATATTGCAGTTAACTTTCAAGAACGAACAGTTTCTTAAAGTCGTGCGCTGGTGTTTTCCCAAAACATAGATATATATTTTTGATATTTATATAGATAGTTATTATTCGTGGATGCCCAAACCACCTCCAACCAGTCTGCAAAGTTGAGATATGACGGGGGCTTACGACATATTGCGGGGTAAAAAAAAACATCTACGACAGCGTAAGGGCACCATAAGATTTTGGCGAGCAAAAAAAAAAACGTTGAGAGCGGAGACGGTGACTGTCAAGACCAAGCTAGTTCAGTAAATCAATTTTTCACATCGATTAATCTTAAAACAGTTGCTTTAACCCAGAACATCCGTGAAATATGTCAAATACGCTATGACAAGCCCCGTGTGTACCTACCACATTGCTTTAACCCTCGCCCCACCGGGGTCATCGATGGCCCCCTGAGGTTTTTTTGGGAGGGGGATAGCAGAAAAACGACGAGACGCAGCACCGTGGTTGAGGCTCTATCTCTCATCTTATAATTTTCCCACCATCCCTGGAATTTGTTATCCCGGGTCACCCAAGGTCAGGTCACCAGGCGAGGTCAACCAAGGTCACATCGCTCCAAATTTTGAGCTCTATAAGAGCTACATTTCTTAGTCTATCAATTTGAAACTTCCTACACTTTATGAACCCTCCAGGGCCTACAAGGTGTATATCAGGGATTTTTGGACTTCGTGACCTGAGGTCAGGTCACGTGATCACCTCTCCCATTGGAAAAGCAAGGGGAAAAGCTGTCTTGTGATCTAAAAGTCTCAAAAACGATTGCAAATGCTCAGCTTGCTCAGAAAAGCGTTCTTGGACACCCTTTCACGAATCCCAGGGGCATATTTGCCCTTTGGCCTCTCCGAGGTCATCCAAGGTTACAAGGGGTCAAAACAGTATTTTGACAATAACGTTTGACCTAATTAAGCTAGAGAGCTGAATCAAACATCATGATGTATATCTCATCACTGGCTTTCATTTGATATACGGCAAGGACACTTTCTGACCTTCCGTGACCTCAGGTCATATTAGGTCACGAGGTGACTTCTGGAGGCCAAACCACTGGCGGGAGGTCATTACGTTCCGCATAGAAGAAAAAGGTATGGCATGTTCCTATCAAATGTACTTTACCAGATCTCAATAGCTCTTATGGCATAAGCGTTATGCCCAGTTTTCTTAGCATTGCATAGTTTAGTGAAAATAGCCTATCGTGACCTAACTTGACCTCTGGAGGTCAAACCATTGACATGAGCGCTTAAACATGCGAATTGATTTATTATGAATTCATGCGAGCTTTCTAATTCAATTTGCAGATTTGCGCTAACCCCCATATTTTCGGAGGTAGAGGGGGCCATCGATGGTCCCCGGTGGAGTTGGCGCCGGACCCTCGGTGGGGTGCGGGTTAAAAACCAACCGTGCTCGAAAAGCCAAAATGGCCTCAATTATTTCTTCCTCTTAAGTAAAAAACTTCTTTCAAAGGTACATAGATTTCAGAACGCTGCACCGAGGAGCATGATTATGCGTAGAAAGGTTGTTCATTGGCCTATCTCCTTGCATCCTGGATGAATAATAGGTATAGCATAAACGCAGCGATTATTCTGAAATTCAGTGAATTCTGATATCCGTGGTCTCAGCTCACACCATAAACCAGATATTTTCTCATCAATTCCTTTCATGAAGATTCTCAGGAGGGGCTGTGTCCGAATATACAATCACCCTGTCTTTGTTATATGATGTATCCAGGATTCGAAGAGATAGGCCAATTAGCAAATGTTCTAGTAGCTTCTTTCACTTTCGAAGTGATTCCTTCGGAACGAAAAAAAACACGTAAAATATTATTTACTGGCCGACAAAGAGAGCTCAGCTGACTAATAGGGGCCCAGGTGGTTAGACACGGCCCTGCCTGCTTTAACACGCGCAATGACGGGGGTCTGAGCCACCTTCGCTTTGACGGAGGGTGGCGGGTACCCGCCCCCCTCCCCTAAGATCTCGAGAGCCACGCTAGGTAGCGAAAAAACGGTAAACGGCGTTGAGTAGCCCATCCACTTCTCCATTGAAAATATTTGAACCATTTTTTGTCAGCTCAGATTTAAGGTCACTAGAGGTCAAAACATGCCGTAATAGGGATGGATAACATGTAAATGAAAGTTTTTTGTCATTACATCTGAACAAGTGAAGATAGAGCAAAAGAACTGGAACTCTATGAATCCTCGCAGCAAGCCGAATCGAATTTCATATAATATGACCTTGCTAGGTCAAAGATTTGACCTGAGGTCAGGTCAAGGTCAAATTAGATAAAATGCATATCATTAGAACCGCAGAGACAAGGCGAATTTAATGCAGCTAAAAAACGCTCTATTACCATCTGTTACAAGTTATTCAGTTAAACCATTTTCCCATGTATTTCCAGTGGAGAGGTCATGGCTCGCGCCTGACCTTAGGTCATCGATATAAAAAACACGAACATATTTTAGAGAACTCGGTGGGCCCATTATGTGATATGAGTTTCAATCAGATAAGTTCACCATCTTCCGACTTATGCTATCTTAAACTTTTGTAGGTCTGGTCACTTGACCTGTACTGGTGACCTGAACCTGACCTGTGATGACCTGACCTTAAAATTTTGACAAAAGTTGTAAAAATGATGAGAAAAAAGGTATACCAAGTACGGCGGCGCGTAGCGCCGCCATTTTATCCTATCTCCGAAAAACGAGGGGGAGGGTACCCGTCCCCCGTCGATGCGCGTGTTAAAGTCACCGCACACGAAGGTCAAGGTCACAGGCTTAGGTTATATCAGGTCTCTCAAGGTTATTGACCCCAGTGTTTCCGGTCAAAAGGTGTTTCCCGGCCTGACGTATATTATGCTATGACGTCGTAGTTAAGGTAACTCAATGTAGAGATCAAGGTCAAAGGTCATGGGTGAAGGCGAATCCTCATTTCCCGCCGAAAATTTGCTATAGTTCTAGTTAAAGTGTACATTATAAGAAGACTACCACATTGTGACCTCATAGGTCAATCACCTTGAATGACCTTGCCCCCAAAATTGTAGGAAAGGTACTTTGAGACCTTCCTCTATTACGCTGGTCAAATTTGTAAATGGCTTTTAACACGCGCATTGACGGGGGTCTGAGCCACCTTCGGATTGACGGGGGAGGGTCTCCCCTAAGATTTCGAGAACCACGCTAGATAGCGAAAAATGTTTTGGATAGCCTATTCAAATCTGTATAGAAAATGTTTCAACGATTTCTTGTCAGGTCACCCTTAAGGTCATTAGAGGTCAAGGCATGCCACCATAGGTATAGCATGTAGACGAAGATTTTCAGTCATTATATTTGAATTAGTAAGTATAGATGGAAATATTCCAGACCATACGAATCATCGCAGCAAGCCGAATCGAATGATATACAATATGACCTATCTAGGTCAAATCAGGTCCAATCTAGGATTTGACCTGATCTGAAGCTAGGTCAAGGTCAAATTAGGTATAATTGCATATCGTTAGAACTGCAAGGATGAGGCAAACCTAATGCCGTTAAAGTAAACGCTCGACAACCATCCATTTCCAAGTTATTCAGTTTAAACAATTTTCCCATATATTTCCAATGCAGAGGCCATGGCTCGTACCTGATCTTAGGTCATCGATATTAAAAATATCAGAATACATTTCGTAGAACTCGGTGGGCCCATTATGGGATATGAGCTTCAATCGGATAGGTTTACCCAGTTCTGACTTACGCTATCTTAAACTTTGAGATCAGGTCACTTCACCTGCTCTGGTGAACTGGCCTGAGATGATCCAACCTTAAAAATTGTTATAGTTGCAAAAATGAGCAGAGAAAAGGTATACCGAGTACGGCGACACTACGTGCCGCCGTTTTATTTTATCTAAAAAAACCCGAGGGGAAGTTACCCGCCGCCCTCTCCCGTCAATGCTCGTGTTAAGGGGCCCATTTGATTTTAGGGGAAATATTTTGATCGGATTGTCTTTGACCAAATGACGCCTCAGCTTCGTTGTTCTTCGGAAATGTCGTCGGGAAATTGAGAGCGGATCTTAACATTTTTTAGAATACCTTCTGGAATACCTGCTGAATCCCTTATGAATACCTGCTTACTTCCGTTACATCAAGCGATGCCGGGTTAATCTGGAGGTGTCTTGCTGGCCAATGATTGTAAGGATTAACCCACGGCCCGGTGGGGGGATGTTTGAACACCCCCTCGCCTATAGGTCAAATTTTCAACCGATTTTCAGAATTATTTCACCAATCAACGCACTGTTGAATTCTTTCAAATTTGACCGAATATCGGCTATCGAGTATTGTTTTCCGGCTACGAGCAGTTCTCCGGCCATCTCGGAAAATAGGTTGGGGGCCTCCGAGCCCCCCCTTCAGTGTGCGTGTTAAACTCAGCGTCGGGCCTCACTATCTAAATGTGTTAAGTTGTATCGCTAAGACTTGCAGCGCTTCTAAGACATTTAATATTGCTGTACGGTATAAGTGCATCCCTTTGTCATGCCCGAATTCGCCTATCACGTAACACATTGTCGTCCAGGGGCGTAGCCAAATACCATAGGGGCGCCATAGGGGCGTAGGCTCCGTTAAGAAGCTAGTGACTGTTATAGCTTCTCCTGTTTTAAGGTATTCCAGAACTTAATGTGATGAACGATCCCACTGAACGTGGTGTCAAGCTAGTGGAAGATTTCGTGAGCCATCCAAAGGGTAAAACATATGCAGCAGTGTTTTCTTCTAGCAGTATCAGAGCACTTAAATAGTTCGCAGGAGAATAGGGAGAAGCACCTGCCCCAACGACGTTCTCCAACGAATGTTACCAGAGAAAGGTTCGCCTCCGGAAGGCATTCCTGTACTGTCGGGATTTAGAGTACTAGGGTGCTGAACCATTTAATTTCAGGTCTTTTGTGGAATAAGATGTGTTTTATTGCGCTGCAAATACATCTAACAAGTAAATGCATGCATGCTAAATTCCATCTACCGCTCTTATACGCACGCATATGCCACGCTGTCTTTACTGGTAGGTTATGCACCTCTTTCATCGCAATTTAACAAGGGGAGACTGCAACGCCGAGCGGCCAATCGCGGCTGAAATATGAAATCTTTAACCGTTTTGAGGCGATCTTTCCCGTTGTCGTAGATGCTTGGAATGTGGTTCATTGAAATCAGAATTGAATGTATACTGGGAAAAAAGGGGGTTCGATTCTGAAAAGTAAAAAAAAATGTTTTTTAACGACCCTACTGGGCCATGTTCCTTGATGCGCTGAAGTTCGACAAAAGGCATAAGTAGAGATTTGGCTCGGGAGACTGCAACGCGACAAGATCATTAACACTGGAGTTGGAACAAGCTTTAAGAGCACAAGATTAAGAGACTTTGCTGGTCAACAATGACCAATGCCGGAAACTGGGTCAGTCATGCACCGCTCCAGCACCTCTTGCTCGCTACAATATCGATCCAACTGGCCCCTCCCAAAGTCCAGTCCTGTATCCGCCAGTGCAGAAAGCACGTGTAACACATGCTGGGAAACAACTAACACCAAATTCGCCACCAAAACCACACTGGATACCTCGCAGTCTAGACAGAAGCAGCACCTTGGCTAGGTGTCACCATTTAGGTCCGAAAGGGGTGCCATTTAGGGCAGTGCTGCCAATTATTAAGATGACACCCATCCTAGGGGCGCCCAATTGCATAGTGGGGGCGTCAATACTAGCATCTTTGGGGAGCTACGCTTCAGGGAGGAGAGCGGGGGCAAGGTGGTCCAAGGGAACGCCGTAACATGATATGGGGTACGGGGTGGGCCGATCGGGGTGCATCTGCCCGCTTACCTTGTGGACCCGCCCATGCCTACGGAGAGTATGCATCTCCATGCTTGACGCGTGCTGTGGCGTTATCTTGCCGAAATCTACGCAGGGCGCTGCCGCAGGCGGCTCGATTGCGTAAGTCGGGTAGTGTTGTGCCGTGGGGGTGCATAAGGCCGGGTACTGGGAGTCGACTGATTGGTGCGGTGTGGCTGATAGTCAGTGCCGTGCGGTGCGGGAGGGAGAGCGCACGAGCGGCATTGGCTGCCGGGAGGGAGCGCAGTGTCACACGCGCGCCGGACCACTGCTGCTGTAGGGAGCTGTCGAGCCGTGCGTCAGCTTGGAAGCTGCCTGGCCGAGCCGAGGAAAGCCGTCCGTGATTGTCACCAACTCTGACTCGGGCTACTTGCACCATTTCAATCGAACTGCACGTGAGTACTGAACTGGAAACTGTTCGAAAGTGTTTTGCACGGGGTATCAAGAGTCTCATTTGGAAGGGTCCCGTGAATACTGATAGCATTGCATGCTGTGATGGTGCATGGACTCATGTATATATATATATATATATATATATATATATATATATATATATATATATACATACATGAGTCTATGCACCGTCACAGCATGCAATGCTATCAGTATTCACGGGACCTCTATATATATATATATATATCGTTGAGATGCTCTTGACATTATATATGATATATGGAAGAGACTCAAGACTCTTTTTATCATTAATTTACTTTATATTTATCTTTTTACAGACGTTTCGGTGGCAAAGCACCTTCGTCAGTATTAGTAGTAAAATCACATCAAAAATACATCAAAACGACACATGCATGAGGCACCATAAAATGAATAAACAAGACAGTTGTGCAAGAATGAATCGGGCAAACATTTCCATGGCGTTTTAAATTTCTTTCAAGTCTAGCACGAAAACACGTCAGTGGGGAACTTTTGATATTGGTAAACATGCCGCAGATTTTGACCAATTTACAAATCCAGATCGCGTGTTTAAAGAGGAGTAAACCGAAATAAATGCTGATTCTTAATTTCTTCTTAGCGTTTTATCTTTTGGTTTGGCCAGAATTTTAGTATCATCCCATGGTGGTAAATGGTTACATTCATCTATGTGTATTACTAGAGAATTTGAGGTCCTATGATGTATTAGGTACATCTTTTCTGTACTGTTTTAATATAACTTTTAGGCCCCTACCTGTCTCACCAATATATGATTTTGAACATCCTCCGCATGGTATACTGTAAATTACACTTAAGTTGGAATCCTTTGATTTTTTCTTTAAAGTATCTCCTGTCTTCTTTCCTGATACTATGGCTATTTTTATGCGCACCTTTGTCAAATGATTAGAGATTATGTTCGCATATTTTGTGTTTGGTACAGAGATGCATCTACTGAATTTTAATAAATATAAATATAAATTATAAATAAGAAATATAAAGTAAAAATTATAAAATTAATAAAAAATTAAATTAAAGATAAATATAAAGTAAATTAATTACAAAAAGTCTTAAGACTCTTCCATATATATAACCAGGGGCGGACGCAGGAACGCCGTTTGGAGGTAGCTCCGGAGTAATCGTTATAAAAGTATTTTCCCTAAGAAAATTGGCCAAAATTTCACCATTTGGAGGGTGGTATGGCCCTTGGCATCCCTCTGCGTCCACAAGTGTATATGTCCTCGTTTATGTCTGTCAGATGTTGATTTCTGGCCAGTAAGTGATACATAGAATATTGCCCGGCCAAGCAAAGTAGTTCAATCCTCACGAATATGTTGAATCAATGAAATCGGCAGGCTGTTGCCTCTGATCCTATCGGCATTCTCAAAGAAGCTTTCTAGCGTGAACCATATTACCCTTGCCACGGGTATCCACGGTTCGTTGGAAGGCAATATCTGCCCGAATGAGTAAAAGTTACATCACTCGAAAGCTGAGTATGCTGACTTCAAATATGCAAATTTGTTTACAGGATCCTCGAGGGCTTTTTCAGTTTTTTTTTCCTACCAGAAGTAGTACTGCCTGGTCCAAATGGTGCCCCCATCCCCCATCACAAATCTTGGATCCGCCTATGCTATGCCAGTGATTGTAAGACTAGAGATTCTTGTGTTTTTGAACATAAAAAATCAGAAAATTACTCAGAAATCCCTCGAGGAATAAGTACAAATTTGTACACATTGACTTTCGAGCAACTTACTCTTACTTGCTGGGGTAAATACTTGCTGGGATCTACTGGCAAACTGTGTATCTATACCAAGGTTGAGGCGAGACCGCTGCGATTTTTTAACTCTTTTAAGTTGTGCGCCACGCGCAAGGCAACTGCTGGCAGTGGCGGATCCAGGGGGAAAGGCAATTGCCCCCCCCCCAACGGAAAAGCTCGGGGCAAAACTATGTTTTTGCCCCCTCTCCAAAGCGATCGACCTCCTTTTTCCCCGATTCCTTTTTGGCTTGTAAGCAAGATTTTGTTGCTTCAACTCTCAACTTCAAACAGAATTAGTGAAGTTCAGTGTAAATATTGGGGCTTGGATAGGAAAAAAGTATCTTGAGCCCATATTTTTCACCCCGTGGCGTTTTCATTTTTTTTTTGCTTTTCGACTTTGGTTTGGCCCTCCCAAACCAATCGGCTAGATCCGCCACTGACTTCTGCTGCTATTGGTCCATATCGACTGTTTGACATGGGCTCTTCCTCCAAAGTGGCGACAAAACACAAGGACTCAGTGAAAATGGTTCTGCTTACGATGGGTTTGTTCCCAAAATTTTGAAGTGAGTTGACTATATGGAAATTATAGTTATTCCCAAATCATAGACGAACAGAACTGTTAGTAGTAGCTCGCAGCTTGTTAGTAGTAACTAGTAGCTCTTCTATTTACCATATGAGAATGGAGCATTGGTAGCATATTTCAGTTTCGAGAGAAGGTAAAACTAGCATTGCCGGGAAGTGTAAAAGATTAAATAGTACAGTTATCGGTAAGAGTAATGATGGGTTTTGTAGACGTCACAAAGCCAAGCTTTGTGACGTCTACGTCGACGTTCAGTTGTTTCAACTGAATCTGAACCACGTCATCTAGAGGTGGTATTCCCTGCCATGAACGCTACTGCTAGCATCTGCAAGACGACTATCCTTACCTTTATTGAACCCGCTGCTTAAGCAGAGGACATTTTTTGTTTAAAGAGGAATCGTTTTGGGAAAAATATGAGCTCAAATAAGTAATAGTGTTTTTATGCATTCCCGCTTTTTTATATTTCATTATAAGTGTCACCAAGGGAAAAGTGAAGAGGCCAAGCCAGCGGTGTATCTACGCCGGTAGTTGAGGGAGGCAACGAGGCCCAAATCCGTGAAAAATTATTTTATTTTAAAGAAAATCTGAACAAACAGGGGCGGGGGATTGACGGCAAATACCTTTCCCCTTGGATCCGCCAGTGCTCAAATCAATCCCCAGCCTGCTGTTGACGAGCAACTTTTCTCTCTTGAATAAAAACCTCATCAGATTTGGGGTCACTGCCTTCCACAATAGCTTGTTGCAATATTTTCTGACACCTGCCTAATTTGGATGAAATTGGAAATGTATTATTCAAAGTGGGGGCCCAGGACTCCTGTCATCCATTTTCCGATGCGTGTGTATTTCATTAGCCATCGCCCTGGTGGGGGTGTTTGAACACCCCCTCTCTTGCGTTTTTCCGGCGGCACAAAAAAGGCGACGTGAAGCGCCGCCGTACTTGGCACACTTTGACCTTGATAAATTCCGCAGTTTTTTTCAAAATTTTAAGGTTGGTATCTCAGGTCAGGTCACCAGTGCAGTTCAAGTGACATCACCTCGAAAAATGTTTAAGCTGTCTTACCTAAGTAAGAAAGTCTTAAATCTATCCAATTGAAACTTATACCACGTAATGGGCTCACCAAGTACCTACTACAAAAAATCTTCCGGGATTTTTCATATAGATGACCTAAGGTCAGGTACCTACGGATCATGACCTCTCCATTGGAAATGCATGGGGAAAACGGAAATTGACCGAAAAAAGTGCTCTATTTCTGTAGATATCACTTGGGATACCTTCTCACATTCTCAAAATTATGGTATCCTAGACCCCTTATGTTTGCATTACAAGTATTGACCTCTGAAAGGTCATCTGAGACTACTTAAGCAGGTTGTCAGACTTGGATCAATAACTTTGGAGGAAATGATGAATTACTTTTATATCATTAGCTTTTACTTTTATATCCTTACGCTTGGATTGGTATTGCAAATGGATAGATATGTATATTGACTTTGGGAGGTTAGATGGTGACCTTAACCTGACCTTAGGTCCGGCCATTTTTATGTTTTGACCTAGAATAGCCATATTATGCATTTTTCGATTCGCCGTATCGAGAGAAAGCGAATGGTGCTTAAAATGATTCTAACCCAACTATGTCGGGCGCTAGAGCCCAGAAACTCTTCTCTAACATGCCATCTTCTTTGACCGGTTATGACCTCAATATTGACCTGAGCCAAAAAGTGACTGATATAATTTCTTCATGAATTGTATGGGATATCCATCAGCGCTTGCGTTTTTCGCTTTCCCGGATAGGAGCCGAGTTCGAGGGGGTGTTTGAACCCCCCGCACCAGGGCTAAGGTGGCTTGAAGGTCCACCGGGGCAGGTGTTAAAAGTGTTTGAATAACCGTAGGGCCATGGGGACCATGGTCTGAGGTAATGGGATCTGACCTCCATGAAATTTCAGGAGGTCCTCGGCTGAACGCTTCAGAGGCTGACAACCTTTTTATATATTCAGTCATCAGTCAGTCAGTACCATAAACGCGTTACCAACAAACACTACCTATTTGCTGCTTATTTGACTTTGGAACTACCTTGGCCGTTATGGGGAAAGCCCCTTGCCGGTGAAAGAAGTTCCTGAACAGAGCAAGGGGGTCAATCCGATGACGTAAATGGGTCATTCCAGGACAAATCGTCCAGGTAGGCACCAAAAGTTCACCATAACCCCTAATATTTGTACCAAATTGTGAACCCAAGGTCCCCTATACAAAATAATTTGGGTCCATTTTCAGATCCCAAGGTCAAAGAGGTCACCAGATAGAGATCATCAAAGTTCCGAGGTCAACGCAAACATTGAAGCAGAAATAATTTTCTATCCAAAAAGTGGCTGAAAAAATTAATTGAAATGGATGTCAATCGATAAAAGATACAACGGGCCATATAAAAAAATACAAAATTGACCTTAGATCAGATTTTGACCTCATAACCATGTGAACTTTTCTTTAAATGAACAACTTTTTGAAGTCATACTTTCTATTTTCTATTTTTTCCTGGGTGTTCCTCAGGGTATAAGCTAACCAGTGGTGGGTGAGTTTTTCGTAACTCAGATTTAGTAACAGGTCACAGAGGTCATCACCTAGTGCAAAATGCTCATTGGCAGTAGGTACCTTTCGTGCGGATACGCTACAACATGGCTAATTTAGATGTTAATGAAAGCTGGTCACTTATCACTACAGATGTCGTACCATTATTTATGCCTTGGATCTGAAACGACCCTTGTAACCTGACTAAATGACCTAGCTTGACCTCAAACGCCATTTAAAAGAAAAGCACGCAAACATGTCGTTACCAATTTCATTTCAAGGCTTTTCTTGGTACTTATTTATCACCTAATTTGACCTGCGCAATGTTCTTAGTGATTTGGTTTGAGCTACGCTATTTCCAATTCTAGTCTTTCAGATCAAGGCAGTAGGTACTTTCATGCTGCTCTAACACTGTTCATACAGATAGAACAGCTGTAGTCGAGGAAATCATGGCACTCACGCAAAAACAACGTGTTAACAGCCTCGTCCCCCTTTATGGCCCCTGGGTGTTGGCATCCGTGGCGAGCCCCGAGCGCGCAGTGCCGGCGGTGTTCGCACCGTGGTTTTATCGTGTGTTGTGATGGGAAGACATATTTTTTAAGTGCTTCTTCTACTTCCCCTAATCATGAATCAGCTTCCAAAAAAATTGGTTCGACTTAACTTGTTTGCATTTTTTCCCTGCTACCTGCATGAATCCACGGAAATGTGTTTAAGTGTATTGTCATTAGTGTTTCATAAGCAGCTATAATTCTCGGGATCTGTCTCCCATCCCCCATCATCGCCACTCCAGGATACATTCCGCCCCCCTCTCCAGAAAAAATATAATGGTGACACCTCCTGGCTGTGACCCATGCCAGACACATCAGATTTCTGTACACGTCTCGAAAACATCCCCCGACGTGGCTCCAGGAAAATAAGTGAAAAGTGCAACGTAATTTTTCAAAAAACCTTGTGATTTTCGTACAAGATCAATGCAGGGTTCTCATTACGACAACCATCAGTGTTGGGAATACATCCATTCGTTCTTTACACTCATGAGAGCCAACACAGGTTTTGCTTTAGTTCTGATTTTCTGGTGAACAACATAGCGGCAGTCGCAACTTTTCAGTCTGTAATACTTCCACACATCAGATACTCTCATCCGGGCATCCACAAACTACATTAATTCCCAGATGGCTGCGCCAGACAGTTCGAAAACCATTACAAGTTTTCGAATATCTGTCGCTATCAACCGAATTATGGCCACTTTCAAGGCCGAATTTTCACCACTTCACACGGAAAAAACATGTGATGATATCGGTGACTCTATGAAGTGTGCCGTGTACCGTGCGGGTCTTAGAATAACAGTGAATAAATAAATTGTATGTACAGAATCCGAAGCAGTAAGCGACACGCGGAGACCCCTCTTATAGCATAGGAGGGCCCAGAGGCACCACAAGTACTTTATTTACATCTGAGGCTCCCGGAATACATTGGACGCCCCTGTTGATTAAAGGAGGATTTCAAACAGCACAAAGAAGTTGGCTGCAAGCGTACGAGTAGAAAAACTTAATATCTGGTCCGCCCCAATGGTGACAGTCTCACTACTTGGAGGTCCCCGTTGGGATTAGGGATTTTTGGAATTTGGTCCTCATGGGAAGAAATGCGTGACGACGCCCGGGGATCAGTCTTGTGCCTACTTTTGTATTTCGTTTTATACAATGCGACGTGTTTGTTGAAAAACCATATCGAATGAATATCAGACAATGCAAACTACTAATACCGATACTAATCCCCCCCTTCTCCCCAAGTTTTTGTACCTTGGCAGGGTAATGGTTTTCGAGTATTTCTTGGCGGTTTCAATCATGGCATTGTCGCATTGGTTTTATTAAATTACATCCTGCTAGTACCATTCAGAGTCTCATGTCGTGCCTTCGTGCGCTCCCTCTGCATTTGAAGTCGAAATATATGCCTTCGTGAGACACATATGTCTTGCTGTTTCGCAGTGCCGAGATGTCGTCTTCAACATCACACGGAAAGGTGCAGGAGGGTGAGAAGACACCCCCTGCTCAGGCGCGCCTACAGCCAGCAGACACCCACACTGCACACTGTTCACTTCGGCTGCGACGTCTCAGAGCGCAAAGTGTGGTATGGGTAAGTAGGAAACCAAACTGGGTGTCCATCGTGGCTCAGCGAAGGTCATTGTTTTCGAGCAACCACCTGCTTGATCGGAGTAAAATCGGTGGGACATGACAACGCGCCGGATCATTGGGAGTGTTTGGTTTCTGAGCTATTTTATGATGGTTAACAACTATTATGATCTTGATAGATATTTGCTCTATGAGAGAAAATATCTATAAAGTTTCCAAATTTGTATCGTTATCGACTTGCCGAGGATTTTTGAGTATACCGATTTGAGATAACTACCGAGCGTGGGATTAAAGGGATGGGTGTCAGCTCACTTATGATTTTGTAGTCATGAAATGTTTTTCTCTGCATTAATAACCTAGCATCGATGATCGTGAATTGGGAAAACATCGTCGACCACATTGTTCATCATTGTTATCAGTGAAAGGTTTTGAAACGCCACCAGTGTTAATGAGTGATATTTTTCTACACTTTAGTTTTGGCCGACAATTTTGCAGTTTTTTACTAGATCTAGTATATAGGTACTACGCAGAGACGCTTGCGATATTGCAAGCTCTTGCAATATCGCGATATCGCCAGCGTTTCTGCGTCCAGACGCAATGCCGGCGCCTCGCCTGGTACGGGTACTGACTGCTCTGAGCCGTTTTGCGGAAACCTTGCACCCATTCACAAGACTTGGATTGTGTCACCAGTGCGGGTGTGCTCGACCCCCTCCCCTCCCCCTCTGCGTCGTCAGCACGGACGGCGGATACAGCACGTTCGACCCGGCGGATGGCACCAACGCCGCGGAGGCCTACCGCATCATCTACTGCCTGCATGGCGACGAGTTGACCGCGTGCGAACAGGGCTGCTCGCAACAGCAGGTGGACGAGCTCAAGCGCAGCTACCAGAAAGGTGGGCGCTGCCAGGGACCGAGCGTGGGACTATAGGAATGAGTGTCAGATCACTGACGATTTTGTAGTCATGAAATGTTTTTCTCCGCACGTTTAAGTACCTTAAGTGGGAGATTATTCTATCACCTTCTGCCCCTTGAATCCGGGGTAGAAGCTTTATGGCGCGTCAACTTCAATGGTTATTCTGCACCCCTAACCCCCCGGTAAACAATTTACAAGAGTGAATAACAAATAGTGGTGTTACCAGTTGCCGCGGGTGACGCAACTCTGCCCCGCCCCGGCGCATCAGTCAAAACACGCCATCTAAAAAAGGGGCACAAAGCCCAAATATCGTTTGAATCTTTGGTGTCTCTTCTATGGACGGACGCTATGATGACGTTGACATGACGTCACTTGACGTCAGAAGCACGTCATCATAGCGGGATATCCATAACTGCGCCATATACTTTTCGTGTCTTATAAACAGCTTCCTACCCAGGATATATGCAGTGCTGCAAGGCGGGACTTTGGTGGATATGGTCGTGTACAAAGAGAGTAAAGCAGCATGTTTACCGAGACTCTCAAGGCTGTTTTTGTGGATAAAACCCGAACACAGACCTCTGGCGACTGAGTTGAGGGCATAAAAACAATGTGTGATTAGATTAAGCTAGGAACCAGGGTTTTGTTCGGGAATTGTATGTTTATTTGTGTGCTAATTTAGCCCACATGTGTCTTTTTACGTCCATCCATTGGTCGCGGCTTTGTCTTTTTCATCGAAAGCTCTTCATGTGTTAAAATAATGGTTGGTCCCGCATGTTACGGGAGCACCTATGTCTTGCGGTGAACTTATTTTTTTGTGTGCAATGCTTTTTCGAGATCACTGACCGTAATTTTCTCCAGCAATTCGTATAATGACGTCCCGCTTTGCTAAAAAATCCAAGTAACGACGTAGAGACTTCTGAATCCGTTTTCAGCCCATCAGCTTCATTCGGCTCAGTTTTCTGAATTTTCGACCGGTAAAATTTATTTGCCCTTGGCGTTGAAACTTAAAGCTCAAATTTGGGTGGCCTCTCGAGCTATGTGTGGCTTTATTTGGGGATTTATGGGAGTTAAGTTGCAAATTCTACTCGTTGTGGTGTTTTGCCTTTCCCTTACAAGCAGTGAACATGATTGTTAAGCCTCAAACTCCAAAGAAGTCTGTTTCTACCTGCACTGGAACATCATGGCCTAATTTCAGTATTTAGGGCGAGTAAACCCTCCTTTTCTTTTATCTTATTTTTTGGGCGTTTTTACGTTGGAAGATGCCCTAATGCAGTTTTCAGTTAGAATGTCACACATAATTGCGAGCAATACTTAACAAAAGCAATGCATCAGCAACAGCTTTTCCTGAATTATATCCCATTATGTGAAACTGATTCTCAAAGAAATGGTTCTCAGGTCACCAGGGCTCGCATATGTTATCCGACGGACAACATATATTTTCTGAGCAAATAGCGACGCCACCCGCCTACTGAGAACTATGAGCCTTTGCTATAGGATTACATCAAGCCTGAGCCAGCTGACGGTCTCGGCTAATGTTCGGAGCTGTTGTCATCTCGGGTGTTGTTCGTGACCTTCTGAGGGAGCTCAATTTCCCGCCAAGCACCGTTAGGTGGAAAACATATTGATCCTAAAATAGAAAAATTTCACACACAATGTGAGGTGAAGTAAAATGTAAGAACCCTATAATATCTACGAATCCATGTCAATAAAATGTACTGTTTTTAAATGAGAGCGATGAGAAAAACATCCCGATGCGTAAACAAGACTTGCGGAAAACACAGGTCGCGTTGCTATATAAGTATTGACACACTGTCCGGAGACGATAGCAAAGCTCTCCTCCAGAACCATATCCGGAAGTACATCCAAAATGACTGGACCACTAACCACAGCGCCCATTTATTCCATATAAAGCCTAACATCGGCTACTGGCCCAGCTCGAACCAAAACAGTCGTCGGCGTGAGGTCATCCTGACCAGACTCAGAAGCGGACACACCAAATTAAATGCCTATGGGCGTGTAGGTACCTGTGGTACCTGCTCTGCCATGGAAAATCCCTACCATATCCTCATCGACTGTCCCCAGCACGACGCCCATAGGCAGCCCATGCTAGATTATTGCCGCATCAGAAAAATCCCAGTAAACCTTTCCACTCTTCTCGGCAATGATCACCCTGAGCTGCTGGACAAGCTCTTTACATTCCTGAAGGCTTCTAGGCTCGAGAGCTTTATCTGAACGTCTATGGTGGCAGGTATGAAAAATACCTGCATCCGAATAGCACCCCTCATATTAGAAGTAACAATTACACTATAAACGTCCCTCTGACAAATTTAAACAATAGGTACTTCAAACTAGGCTTTAACTGTCTGGTCATAAGGTATGGTAGACTCAGAATAGCTCCCACCATTTTAAAAAAGTTCAACTAACCAACTAACCCTATCTAACCATCCGTTCATGTTTGCTAACCAACTAACCCTAATTTAAGGACTACTAACTATACTAACCAAATCTAAGACTAACAACTAACCAACTCACACCCCTCCCTGACACTCTATCTGTTCTATTACCCTTCTCTCTTCCTCTATGCGGCGGCTACCCAGCCAGAGAGGGTGCTGTAACCTCACCTCCTGGTTGCAGGATAAAGACCCGCGGCACCATGTCATGGTGCTTGCGGGTGTTTCTAATAACCCAAAATTATTATTTTTCAATGGAGGAACTTGAGTAACGTAAGCAAAATGGTCATTCGATAACAAGGAACAAAATTAAAAAACTAATCTTTACGCTGGCAAGTCTCTCCACGTACCCTTTTAAATCCTACCTGTGCCCCAGGCTCGGCATCTCTGCCGTAGCAATCCCCTTCCCTCGCTAGTGTTGCTACACTTCGCGACCCATTCCTTGAAATAAGATTCGTCCCTTTGTTCTGCGATATTAAAGTAAACACCCCTCCCGAAAAATTCTCCCCCCCACACTTTAAAGGCGGACAAAGGTGCCTTGCACAGAACGCCTTATAAAAAGCCCTTAACTAACTGGGTGGATCATACCGGATAGTTTCTGGGCGCTATATAATCATTTCACATCAACTACCTGTTCCTAAAGGATCTTTTCAAGGGAGAGCTTCCCTCAAATATCTCGAGCACGACCTGACAGTTTATCAGTTTTTTTAACCAGCCGCGCTGGATAAATGGAAAATACCTTCAGTTTCTTCCTCTGCAAGTGGTATTTCTTTTATTTTCAAAGATGTACCCTCGAAACGGACAAAAGCGATTAAAAATAAATATCCTGCAAATCAACTCTGAAAAACCAGTTGGCTTGGGGGAAAGGGTTTGATCAATAGTGTTATGTTAAGATCAATAATGTTATGATTATAATCATGTAATGATCATCTAATGACTCAAAAACGATGAGGCTGGTGATGTTTGTTTGTCACAATTGTGTCAATATATCCGACTAAATCTCGATTACTCTTCGTGACAGACACATTTCGGTAGAAATGTGCCACCGAACATACCGCGTCGGAAAAGGGGGGCCAGGGGGTCATCTTTCTGGCCACTTTTCATCACCCCCCCACTTTTTGGCCAAAAATTTCCTGATCTCAGTCAAAATGAGAGAAAGCCGGACATTCTTATATCCAGCCGCTGCGGAAGGCAACGAAGAGCCCAAACTCGAATAGGTTTTGGTCCTGATGTTGAAAGTTTTTGTCAGCATCAGGTTGAAGTTTGGCTGCCCCCCCACTTTTTTGCCGATGGCGACACTTATGCCACCGAAAGTCTGAAGTCGCCTGAATGAATGTGCTTGTTTACTTGCTATCGCTCTCACCCAACTTGATTTGTTTGTGTTGGCTTTTCGACGACCTGAACTCTAAATGTTCAAGTGGCAATGTGTAGATTCCATGGGAACCTCGGATGTGGACATGTTCTACCGGTGTATCATTTGGATGCGTATATTTGGCTCTTAAAGTCATTGACCGGCACACAGACGATAACGTTTCACAACTTGAACAGAAGTGGCGCTATGGGCAGCTAGCGTGTGAACACTGCTCTGCCGTGCGCCGCGACACCTCCAGAGGAGCAGGAACAGGGGGCAGGGGCGGCTTCCCCAACTCTCGGACTGGGCGCAGTGCTCATCCAACTTTGAGCTGATTCTGGACCTTTTCCGTTAAGAAATCAAGTGAAAAGTCGAATCATATTTGATCCCAACAGCGGTGACAAATTTTCTCCCAACGTGGAAAAAGTTCCTACGCCTATGGATACCTCCCTCCACTCCAAAGATACCGCGACCGGTTAACGACGCGCCAGCTTGTCAAGATAGCGCAGAAACCACTGAGTCTGTAAGAAGGCTTGGGAATAACTTATTATAGCAATAATGTCTGGAACACAACTTTAGGACATTTCCAGCACTAGTCGAAATATATTTTCTTTAAAATTCTCTCTGATTTTCTTTGAAATTGGTGGGTAGGATTCCCATAGGCCCAGAAGTTGAATTAGCAAAATCCATATCAAGCTGACCAAGACCTCGACCTTACGTCACGCATTTAAAAAACAATGTTTAAGGCTTATTTTTGGAATGGTCGGAAACATACGCGTCGGAAAAGGGGGCCAGGGGCCTGGCCCCACTTTTGGCCAAAAATGTCCTGATCTCAGTCAAAATTAGAGAAAGCCGGGCATTCTTATATCCAGCCGCTGCGGAAGGCAACGAGGAGCCCAAATTCGAACAGTTTTTGGTCGTGATGTTGAAAGTTTTTTGTCAGCATCAGGTTGAAATTTGGCTGCCCCCCCCCACTTCTTTGCCGGTGGCGACACCTATGGCCGGAAACACCACGAAACCCATGAAGCATACGTGTACAAATGGAAAGTTGGCTGTTTCTTGAGAAACGAACCAAATAGCTCCTCTAAAAAAAACATTTTCACCGTAGGTATGTCACTTGTTATAGGGTTTTTATATGGCCTGGCCTAAGGCCGAAGTCAAAGGGTTCTTGTAACATATATTTTTGGAAGCTTATTTATTTATGTAGGGGAAGTTGGGGGTCAAGAACACCGTGGGTAAGACGGACACCCCCTGTTTGGGACGAACTGGCTGCGCTGCGACGGGGAAAAGCGTGTAATACGCATCCTTTTAGCGCGCGTCGGTCGCAGAGCAACGTTGGGTCCGGTAGGCTCTCTAGGTTTTATACAATTTTCATAAAAGTAAAAACTGCAACTCATATGTTTTTTGCACAATCGAATTCGCAAGGTCATTGCATGGATGTTTTTATAGATACTTTATTGGTATTACCTAATGTGGCTCTTCAAGATGTTACATTTTGTTCACCGCAGTCGCTGATTGTGTAATCACAATGGCGTCCGATTCATGCCCAAGTTTGTTTAGGAAGAGCAAAGTGGGGTAAGACGGACACCACGTGTGGGGCAAGATGGACATGATGTCTCTGTTACCCCGCACAGGACTATATTCAATTCTATATAATATAAGCTTAAATAGTAAGCTATAAGCTAATAAGCAATAATAATCACGGCTTTTGGGGGTCCAGCGATACACCTGAGCGGAGGCGGATTTTGCTGATGGTTGGGGTGGGGGGGGTGGGGACACAGGGCTCGAAATGCTGAAGGACTTATAATTGAATTTGGGGGTCATCCAGGGACAAGTGTACCCCTCGAAACTCAGCACCCCCTGAAATGGTCCCGGTGTCTCCTGAGAGATTGATGATAGGTTTTGCGTTCCAAAAGTGCCATCCCCTGGCAGGCGCGTACCCAGGATTTTTATTTGGGGGGGCACGGCTGACGAGAAGGGGCAGCAGGCCAGTGGAGGGGCCGGTATTTTGCCTCAGTGGGCGCACTTGCTCACCCAAAGGGCGGCCAATTTTCGCATCGGGGGGGGTGAGAGTGGTGAATTGTTTGCTACACAAACCTATAGTAAATTGTTTTAGGGGGTGGCATGTTGGGTGCAGGGGCAGCAGTCAGTGTAGGGGGCGGTATGTTGGATGCAGGGGCGGCAGTCAGCGTAGCACTGCCTCTAAAAGTCAGGTGAAGACTCATCCTTCCCCTCGATGGCGCCTTCGGCGCCCCACATGGATGTGGGCGGCACTTTGGAGCCAAAGCGTTTGGGTGGCCCGGGTCTGCTGCCCCCCCTGGGTGCGCGCCAACCCCTTGGCCCGGATGGCGCCCCCGGCAAGGTGCCCCGCCCCCCCTAGGGGCTATACGTAGGTTGACCCAGGATCAGCTGATCGGCAATCCTGGACGAACCTATGCACAGTTCCACGACAGCCCTTGATACTTAAATCCTCCGTCTTAAAAAAAATCAGAAAATTTGCTGCACCTTAAGGCATGACCCCCTTTGATCCTTTGACGGAAAACGTAATAAAACGCCCCCTTCCCCACGGTGGACGACAGTCGCCTAGTGGGTTGATGCAGATGGAAATCTTCAAGGCCTGGTTCGATCACTTTGTTCATTCTGTCAATCTTTCCAAATGGGGTGACCATGTTACCCCATTAGGTGGAGCGAAATGGACTTTTGCTACTTTTTTCTAAACTTTACGCAAATTTTGATATGATAATTACAGACCCATAGCTGCTTGCACAGTGGTAGATAAATGTCTGAAGTATCTCTACAGCAAAAATAGGAACGAAACAATCTCATTAAGTCATTGAAAACTCACGCCATCGTTACGGTGTCCGTGACCCCCACTTTCCCTTATTTCCGTATACAGATCACCATCAATACAATACAATATATATATATATATATATATATATATATATATATATATATATATATATAAAACGTATGCCCTTAGCAGTGTAAACAACATGCACTGAATATCATCAACAATAAAATGTATTGCCTTACGGTTAGAATGCTCAACTGACAGTGCGCACTGCGCAGTAATGCTGACAGAACAGGAATAAAAGAAAAAACATAGAGAAAGTACATGGCCTGAAATTACCAAAAGCAGTGGTAGTACTAGTTAGTACCAAATGCGTGGAGTTAATGAACGTATACTTAAGCATGGGTTTTCAACTCGCTAAAAGGTTCTAAAAATATGTCTGAACCGGACTAAGATCATTCATTCTTTGCTCAGGGGATCCGACTCAAGTGTCCTTGGCTTACGGTGTTCATACTTTTTTGCCAAAGATCAAGCCTGAATTGATATTATTAATGTCGACTAATTAAATAGTCGAGATAGCTCACTTGAAATTTAAAGTTAAAACAAATGGATTCAGACGGATTTTTGGATATGGTGCCGATGTATAAGGACGAATCCGAGGGGGAGGACGAAGGGACAGTTGCCCTCCCCCTGGGTCTGTGGAGCAGCACCCCATGTGAAAACGTGCCCATTTCGGACTCCAAATGTCATTCGACTGCCACTAAAATACGAGAACTGCCTAAATACGAGAAGAGACTTCTTCGAATTGACTGCATAAGAAGGTGACCCTGGCTGAGGCACCCTGTTTCTTGCCGTCTGCTATTGTTTACCGCTTGGCCACTGATAAGGGCATACACCCGTTCGTTGTTTTTTAAACACCCACTCGTTAAGAACGCTTCAGAGTCGCATCCAGGTGGTTTATCCCGCTCATGAGGTTTCAACCCCCCCCACCCTCCTTTACCGAAATCGCTGATCCATCACTGTGCCAGTGCTGTCATCTCGCGAAAAAAATGGAAAGGGAGCAGTGGCTTATCTAGTAAGTGGTTAAGGAGGGGGTATACCCGTACACGCGGTAAACCCGGGCAAAAGGCCATGCCTCCGCCTAATGGTGAAGTTTTGGCCGATTTTCCTAAAAACACTATATTTTTACGATTTTACCCGAGTTAGTCCCACCCCCAAACGGCGCTCCTGCGACGCCCCTGTGGTTTGGTGCCTTTGGCTTTACAATTTTACTGACGTTGCCATCTTTTGGGAATGTTTGTCTTATGCATCACGGAAACAGTCAAAGAACGACAATCCTAAGCCGAACTGATAGAGAGCGAGTCTGCTAAGAAACTTTAAGATGATGACCGTAAAGAGTCAACAAACTCTTCCCCGATTATGAAAACACTAATCCTCAAGAAATATAATGTTTTTGTCTGTACGGACGGAGCGCAAGGTTCGAGAAAACAGAAACTGTGATCATGATCATCATTGTATAATGTCATACGAGCTGTGGCATCAGTGAGTCTCAATTTTACCTTACTGTGTCCGCAGACGCTCACTGCCACGTTTCGCGCACCAACGGAATCAACAGGGCGGCGCGCAGGAAGCTGATCATTGCCAGCATACTCTGCCTCTTCTTCATGGTCGCCGAGATCATAGGTGAGGGGTAAGGGAGTTTGGAGCCGGACAAGCCCAGAGCGGCTCTGGCTCCAGGGTCTCGGGAGGCTTCGGAACCGGAACAAATTGGTGGATCGGAGCCGGGCGGCTCGCACTGGCTTCAGTTCTGAAAATCTTATTTGTATTTTACTTCCACTCTTTTTATTAAAACTGGTGTATTCGGGAGCAGGGCTTAGACACATTGGACTACGCTTTAGGCATAAAACGGCATCAACTCTGCACATAAAACGCACAATATAATATTTGGACGTATAAAGCGGCATATGTGGAACTTTAGAAAAATAACATTATCGTCGGTGTAAAGTGACGAGGATCATGTATTGCACTGACATTACAAATACTGCATAACAAAGGCAAAGCATTGTGCAATGCAACAACATAAAGCTAATTGCTGAGCTTAGCGAGAATAACCATAAACCACTTCATTTTGGGTAAAGAAAAAGAAAATGGTTCTGTGATTACCCCAAACCAATTAATTGGAATATATTCATCCTTTTAGATAAAATCAACTGGATTAAGGTAAATGTCGAGGATTTATGTTGTAAAGATTACCGATGCTTAGAATGTCAATTATTCACTGGAATATAAAATATGTCCATTTTCCATACACAAATACCCGTTATCCCTTTTCGAATCCTTCAGGCATCAGCGTCGAGACATGCCACCTAAACGAGGATAGCCAAAAGTTTTCTCGAATAATATGTTTTCAGCAATTCCAATGAATATAAAGATTGTCTTGCTCCCTTTTCACTCTCCTGTCATACCAAACCGAAGAGTGTGATACGAGAAGTTTCAATCCTACACAAGTGTCTTAGGTATCTGTGGTATTCCACGACATATAGTCTAATAATATCCACTGCATCGTATAGTTTAATAATAAAATATAGTCTCAATTGTCCTCGTGTACCGATCGTTCAATACCTAACACTTTTCTTCCGCAGTCAATTTTGGCGCTGATTTAAGGGGTGACATTTTAAAAATTCATCCAGTGTTTGTTCCTATATTCAGTCCCCTGGCTCTAGTAAATGCAGCATATTCATACGGCACAACCACAATAAGCTGTAACAAACCAAATGCCTTTGTTTATTTTCCTGGAGGTAATGATCCCACCCGACTACGGGTCATGATGCAGGCTTACTACCATTTCCGCTAGGTGGCTACCTGTCGAACTCGATCGCGATTGCGACGGACGCGGCGCATCTGCTGGCCGACTTCGCCAGCTTCATGATCTCGCTGTTCTCGCTGTGGATCGCCTCACGGCCCGCCACCTCCCGCATGAGCTTCGGGTGGCACCGCGCCGGTGAGAGAGCTGAGTGTCCCGATCATCCCGGGCTTCCATCGTTCACCTCGTCGGTCCGGCCGGGGCTTCTTTGACTTATGCTAACATTACCTGTCGTTTAAGTCTAAGCCTAAGTCAAAGTAATTGAAAACATTTCGATCGTAAATGGAATCTTAGCCTGATGCAGGAATGGCGATGGATAAGGTGGAGGCGGCGCAGTCGGTTAGCTCGCGCCCCAGGCTCATCCCGTGACAATTCGTATGTTCTTCAGAGTGTGCACTGTGTACATTTCAATCTACTCGTGCAGAGGCAGCATTGGGCACCCTGTCCTTCCTCAAGCCTAGCTTACCCCCATTTCCCTCCGAGGCCACATGTGTGTGTATGTGCATTGGTGTTTAAGGGCGCTTTCAGCGACTGGGCTATATCGCGCTCCGAGGCCACATGACCTTATCAGTTGGTGCGTCGCTAAAACCAAAATTAATTAATGACTATTGATATTCCTGGTAAGTACTATTGCATGAACAATTAATTGCACAACAAAACTTTTTCGATGTCGGATGTTCCAACGTTAAGAGCGTTTATTGACTGTAACGGAAGTTATCAGAAACATTGGCCAGCTCCTACTTCCATTCGGCACTTTGTTTGACACTCGTGTTAGCCTCTGTTTTTATTAGCAGTAAGCATCTGTCATCCGCAGATGGCATTTGTCCAGGACCACCATTACCGCGAGGTTAGGGCTGTTTACTTATTTATTCATGCATGGTTCTTGGGGGGGCATCTCCTGGTCGATTTGCGCGTGAAAAAGATGCCACTCTCCATCCACCCGTCAAAATGGGACCTTGATTACCACTATGCGCAGGGGCCTTCGCACCATCCATCCGTCCAAAAATCTAACCGAAACTCATCGTGCCGGCGTTTCCACAGCTGCCTCCTCTTTTCCAACCCATGCTGTAGATAGGCAGAGGTGGACTTAGGTGAAACATTTGGGGATAGGGAGCCAACCAGAGCCAAACGATGAAAAACTTGGTATTTAATTGGCCAAACATCGGCTAAAACTATGTGAAATTTGGATCGTTATGGGGGAGGGGCATGGCCAGATGGCCATGGACATTGCCCCTGCAGATAGGTGGGTGCTGAAATCACCACTAGCCACGGATGGCGTCGGCACGTCTATGTTGAAACCGACTGGTCTGGACTCCCTGGAGCAGACACGTCGATGACCGCGTCTGCTTTATGTCAGAGCCCCATCCCGCCCCCTCTCCGGAAGTGTGAAGTTGTGCCGGGGGAACTACTGTGACGTTGTACCGGGCGGCTCCCTCCGGCGGGTTGTGCTGGTTGGTTTATGTCTACCAGAACGGTACCGGCAGTTAGGCCATCCCCGAGCCGGAATGACGCGCTGTGCAGTTAAGCCGGAATTTCCCTGGGACAGACGAACTGCACTATCCCAGCACTGGAGTGCTCTAATTTGAACTGTTCCACGCCAGTTGTTTGAGATAGTTCAAGTTAGCATAGGCTGGGTAAACATTGCATTGTAGACTAGATTTGATAAATAAAATAGCATTTCAAAATAAGCTTTGTCCAAGATATTGCAAGCCTAGCCAATAGCAGATCCAGAGAGTTTAAACCGGGAAATGGCACCCCAGTCCCCCGCTTTTTGCCCATTTTCTTGTACAAAACCATGTTTTCACGCTTTTGGGCCCTGCTGCCCCCCCCTTCAGTTGTCGATCTGGATCTGATCCTGAGTTTGACAGTATAGGTACAAATGAATACCGGATAAAATATACGGAAGAATTAATACAAGTTAAAAAATGAAACATCAACAGGTAGGTTTAATAATAAATGTTACTATCCACGTCCCTTCGAATACATCAATGCTCCGTTATTGGAAATAGTGAACAGAAAATGCGCAACAGACTTTTAGCAGCACCTGCACAAGATGCTTACTTTCCTTAATCTTCCGCTGATCTCAAGCATTTATAATAACTTTATTTCGCATGGGTAATGTCTGCCTTACCTTTCAGAACCTTTTTCTTCACAATGCCGCTGATACATGTCACACAGCACTCCGCGGTCAGTGTTCAGACTACTAACCGTGTGTTCAAGGGACTGGCGAAGTGGCGAAGGCTGCATGGCCCTGTCGCCCTGGTATCCCGGTGCTGATGACCTCCTCCTCCGCCAGAGGTGATGGGTGCTTTGGTGTCGGTGCTAATGATCTGGGTGGTGACGGGCGTGCTGGTTTACATGGCGGCGCAGCGAACCGTCTACCGCAACTTCGAGATTGACCCGGTCATCATGCTCATCACCTCTGGGCTCGGCGTCGGCGTCAACATCATGTAAGGCACTGGTTCTGTGGTTGGTATGCACTTCCATAGTCATCGGCCCCGGCAAAAAGTGATGAGCCAGCCGATGTTCAACCTGCTGCTAACAAGAATTTTTCCTTTACCCTCGCCCCGGTGGGGGGTGTTTGAACACCCCCTCGGGTTTTTTTCCGGCGGCACGAAAAAATGGCGGCGCGAAGCGCCGCCGTACTTCGCACATCTTATCCTTGATCAATTCCGCAACTTTCCACAAAATTTTAAGTTGGGTCATCTCAGGTCAGGTCACCAGTGCAGGTCAAGTGACCTCACTTCAAACAATGTTTAAGGTAGCGTAAGTAGGAAATGGGCGAATCTATCGGATTGAAACTTATAACACATAATGGCCCCACCGAGTTCTATAAAATATGTTCCGGGATTTTTCATATCATAACCTAAGGTCAAGTACAGACCATGACCTGTCCATTGGAAATACATGGGAAAAACAGAAATTGGGCTGTATTTGTGTAGATACAGCTGAGCATACCTTCATATTCTCCAAATCGTAGTATCCTGGGCCCCTTTCCAGGTTCATGTTGCAATTTTTACATGTGACCTCTGAGAGGTCATCTGGAGCTATTTAAGCAGTTTTCAAACTTAGGTCAATAACTTTGCATGAAATGGTGATACATCTTTTATTTTGATACCATTGCGTTCGGAATGCTATTGCGAGTAGATTGATATGCATATTGACTATGCTTGGTTAAAAAGTGAACTTAACCTGACCTGAGATTTTTGTTTTTACCTAGTATGATCATATTATACATCATTCGATTCGCCATGACAAGAGGAAGCGAACGGTGCCCAAAAATATTTCTAACTCAATTCTGTCAGACGCTGGAGCCCAAAACTCTACTCAAAATCCCACTTTCCTTGACCTGTCAACCTCAATATTGACCCGAGCCAAAAAGTGACTGATATAGTTTCTTCATGAATTTTTATGAGCTATCCACCAGCGTTCGCGTTTTTTCGCTATCCCTCTTAGGGGCCGAGTTCGAGGGGGAGGGTGTTCAACCCCCCCCCCACCAGGGCGAAGGTGGCTTGGAGGCCCACCGGGGCGCGGGTTAAAGTGAGTCTTCGATTCTAGGTGAAAGGGTGGTGGGCAGACCGGGTGGGCGCTGACCGGGCGCCGTGTCGCTGGCAGTATGGGATGTACGTTACACCAGCACGGCCACTCGCACGGCGGCGCCGCGCACGGCCACGCGCACAGCAGCGCCAAGCATGGCCACGCGCACGACAAGCAGAACATCAACGTACGCGCCGCCTTCATCCACGTGCTTGGGGACTTTCTGCAGAGCATTGGCGTCTTCACGGCGGCTCTCGTCATCTACTTCAAGGTGCAGAAGCTCGCTAGCTCTGTTTTTCTGGGAAACTGATCTCGTTCTGTATGAAGTTGGGGTTGAAATGGGGACGGGGAAGTTCAACTAAGTACATCTAAAAATTGAATTTGGTTTATTTTTCCAGTTGAGGAAGGGATTAAAATTATAGATCAAGATGCCATACAAAATGGAAGTTTTTTTTACTAAATGGAAGTTTTTTTATAGAGTGATTCTAGTCATCAGCTTGTTTTTTCTTCTATCGTGGTTGATAAATCGAGATCAGAATAAAGACCGTAAGTTCAATATGACGGACTTACCTATAAAAATGCGACATTTCACCCATGCTTACACCAGGGGGGAAACCAAGTGGAGGGGGGACGATGGGACGGTCGCCCTCCCCTTGGGCCTACCTTAAGCACTGGAAAGAAACACCCTCCTGCAGCCGACCCCCTCCCCACAGGAGGGGGCGGCGGTTGCGACTGTACCCTTGCCCCGCAAATTGTCTTCCAAATGCTATCCAAATTTAGTGTAACCGAGCCCCCTGTAATCCACTTAAAGCATCTGAGTCTGCGACCGGGCCATTCAGAATTATTCCGGGCCCACTACCGAAGCCGAGATCCTATTATCACCCGTTGCAGGTCATTCCCCTGTATTTCATCCGGACTCCCTGTGGCTGCAGCCGGGCCCCTGCGCTTAACCGGGGCCTCATGTGGCTCTCCGGGCACCCTAACATGCCTCCAGGCCCCTTGTAGTCCACTTGGAACCTCCGAGTTTGCGACCGGACCCCTCAGAATTATCCCGCACCCACTGCTTTCGAAGCCGGGCCCCTATTCTCAGCCGTTGCAGAAAATTCCCCTGTAATCAACCCGGGTAATTTGTGACCACAGCCTGGCTCACTGCGGTTCACCCAGATCTCCTGTGGCTATCTGGGCACCCTGAAATGCTTCCGGGGCGTCTGTGGTTCACTGGGGACCAATGTGTCCGGGACCGGGCCCCTCACGATAACCTCAGACACACTGTGGCCGAAGCCAGTCTCCTATTTCCAGCATTCATGCCTCCCCGTGGTCTACCTGGGCCTTCTGTGGCTACTGTCGGCCCCTGCCTTGTTGTGGGTTCCCTCTGGTCTCGGCTCTTTGTAGCTGTGACTTTGGGCCCGGGTTGGGAGTAGTAGATATAGCATCTTTAAAATAGGTATAGTATCTTAAACTCTTAATTCACGCAGGCCATAGAATATTGTATACGAGCTAAGATGGTCCTGATCAGTGATCCTAGTCGAAATTTGCCCAGCCCCTGGATTTATGGAGATTCAGTCCGATGATGAGTGCACATCAGCGATTTTCGGGCCAATTCATAATTTTGGGGCAACTACAGTTCTTGGAATTATTTGCCCCCAAAACGGAGGTTGACGTTTTTCTTGCTCGCCGATACATTTTTATGTGTACGCTTTTTATAAAAAATATGATTTGCGGCCGGTCCCTCACAGCTATTCGGGCTTCTTTCGAGGAGGCCGGGCCCCCTGTGCGGGTTCACCTTCCCTTGGGAAATTCCTGTATCTGCCCCTAGCCATACCTATATACTCTGTACCTACCCTAGCCTACATGCAAACCTGGAGAATTAACAGATCCATATAACAACGTCCCGTGCGATGCATCACCGCAACAAAAAAAGTTTTTTTAATATTGTGTATAATAAAGAATACGTCTTCCAAATATATTGCCTTGACAATCAATCATAGCTTCTACAGTTTATTTTCAAAAGGTGTCTTATAGATGCTACGCTTTAAAGGATTTAGACATGATTCTTCTGTAGTCCCACCTCTCCCCTATGTGTCCCACTTCTGAACACCCATTGTCCCAGTTCTCCTGCAGCTGTTCCAGTTCTCACTAACCATAGACTTCCACAAAAACTTAATTTTGCACAATTCTACTCTGTTTACGCCATAAAAAGACACATACATCCATAACCAAATGTTTCTTCTGCCATGTGATGCTTATACAATTTACCAGAAACGCCTAACTGAATTTATATATTTTTTAAACTTGCCGCTTGTTTAAAGGGAATGTGGCACCTTGGTCGAATCCTGGAATTTAGTGTAATTAGGCGTACTTTTAGTCAAAAATAATGAAACCACTCATGATTTCTCTGAAAAATGTACAATAAGCTCAATATTTGGGTTTTAAAAATACTCCTCTAGAAAAAGAAATAAATATCAGACTGTGGATGATGTCACAATCTGGCAACCACTACCATACTTGAAACGCTTCAAGGGCTTCGTTTGGCTGATGCTCATCGTGACGTCAGCATATGTCGTCACACCAGTAGCTCACAACAATGCCGCCGGCGACGGGGGGCTGAGGGGGGCTGGTTTCAGGTAGGTTTTAGCTTTTTTCTACGGAAATATCGAGTTCCAAGACAAATGAAATATGGAGTACCGGGTTTTCCGACCTGCTTTACAACTTGGCTATCTCAGTTAAAATCACGTTGTGAAGGTGCCACATTCCCTTTAATGTCCCAGTTCTCCCCGCTCTCCCCTATGACGTACACACGGCTAAGGCTATCAATTTCTCTAAAAATTAGGTCATATCTATCCTAAACAGTGATGTAGAACTTTGGACTACTACAGAAAAAATTACTTTAGAAAAACAAAATTCCAAAACTCTTTTGAAACAGAAATATAGGGCTTGAAAGAAATCACAATTAACCAATCAGAAGCCTAGGAATTCTCATACCGGGGTCACGTGACCTATCTGACGCAAAAGTTTTGTCATCCTGGGTCTGAAGCAGAAGATGACTCAAGAACCGAGGTGCAAAACCACTGAAGACTTGAGTAATTGTTTTTTTCGTTTCTAGGGCAAACTAATTCATTTTGCAGTTTTTAAAAGCTTTTTAAAATTATTTCAAATACACGTACAGGAGAACAGACATTTTTATTACAAAAAAACATTGTTTTTCAACTTCAAATAGTTTTCGAAAAGTAACTGATGAGTTCAGGTTTCAGCATTTTATCGGAACTGTTAACCTATTTCGATAATAAGTGAGTGGCCTCCCAAAATTTTGCCGAAAATACAAAAGGAATTGATAGTCTCGTAATCAAGATTTTGCAAATAGCAAGAAACCACAATAATAATTTTTTCGCGTATCTCCCTTCAAGGCACTAGAACAAAACTCAGTACTTAAGTTTACCTACGAAAAGAACAGCCACGACTGCCTGCCTTTTTTAGACATACTCATCGAGGCTACCCCAACTCATATGTTACAACTGTCTATAGAAAACCAACCAACATCGGTCATACACTTAACGCTAAAAGTGAGTGCCCAGCTAGGTACAAGAAAAACGACCTGAGAGCCTTCATCCGACGGACTGTAAAAAAGCAGCTCCACTTAAGAGCTGCTACACCAGGAATTTTGTAGACTTAAACAGCTGCTGGTTAACAATGGTTACACTAACACTGAGATTGATAAAAAATTTGTAAACAACTTGATGTGGATAAGGGAGAAAAAAAACGTTTCAACAAAAACAACTCATGATTTGTTCTAGCGAAACTTCATGAACACAGAGCACAAACTGATGAAAAGATCTTAAAGGACATCATAAAAAAGGAACGTTAAACGTAAGGACGACAAGGAAGTGAAAGTCTACATATACTTCCAAAACAGCGAAACTTAACACTTCATTATGCGAAACAATCCGATCAAAACAAAGACACTCAACCGCACCAATGTATGTAGTATATCAATTCGTATGCCCACACGAGGATTGCAGACTTCGTAATACTTGCTATATTGGTGCCACCACCCTTTCACGACGCCTCACTATACACGCCAAAGAAGGGGGGCCCAAGAATCACATGGCTAACACATACACACAACACACAAGTCACACAAAATGCTAGCAGAAAACACATTCATCATTGGCACTCACAACCATCTATACAGACTCTTCATTAAAGAAGCACTCTAGATCCGCAGACAGAAACCATCCACCAATGCACAGATTAGCACGCACACATCCATGGCACTTGGGGAAATTAGACGGGTTGTGTTGTTGATTATGTCAAATTGACTCCTAAACTTGTATCTGTTTCATTTATTTAGGGTGCCTGTATTGAATGATGACGTGTAAAATGATTGCTAAGGTGGTGTGTGTTGTAATGATGGTGTTTAAAGTAAAGATAACAAAATGAATCTTCTCAATGTAAGTGTTATTTTTGCCAGTCACTCGCTTCATAACGTGCTAAATGTTTACAAATTCAATATGTTTACCTTGGAACTCAATCGACTTGGCGATATTTTACGTTATCTTGAATAATGGATCATTAAATAGATTCGAAACGTCGATCTTTGTGACTTTATGCATTGTTGGTCATTTTACGCACGAGCTGTGGTGACCTTATTAACTCAATCCCTTCTAATATTTAACTATCTATCAACAAAATACTAAAAATACCGAAGAAACTGGTCAAAGCAAAGAACGCAGTAGACGTCCATGGAATATGTTTAAATGAAAAATATATATGCTGAAAAAACCTCTTATTTACGCCTACTCTCTGGTATTTACTAATCGTTCGCTCGGTGCTCAAATGACGGTACATTGCCGCGTGGCGCATTGACCCGTAACGGACTATCATATCTAATACGATGTATATATATATATATTTTTGTAGTTTGGCAGGATGTTTTCATTTTGGCACTGACCGTTGAATAATATTGCACTTTTTGCTTTTGCGATCTTCTTGTTGGTATTTTCGATCGATCGGATTGTATTTTTGTTTTCGTGTTTAGGTCAAATATAAGATTTCCCAGGGGCATTTGTGGTGGATATATTATTGCTTAACGTTTCGGATTATCTAATAAATCCATTATCAAAAGCATACATGCACACATGACTCACATAAAATCAAACAGTTAACGATTGCATCGAGATAGAATCAGATCGAGCCGTTCGGGAAAAGGTCATTGCAGTACATTTTTAAAGTCGCTACACGTCTCTTGGAAAATAGATCACACTTTGTTACATGACATGGTTCATATTACACTTTTCATTGCGCGGAATATAAATATTATTTAGCGTGTACCTACGTAAGTCAATTTCCAATTGCCGTGCTCCACAGGGTAAGTGTATTTTGTGAGTGCAGTTGTTTGTTAAGAGTTGGTGTGTGTTCGCGGATGTAAAGGGCTTCAGTGATCATGAGTTGGGTGTGGCTGGAGCATGTTTTCAGGACTGTTGTGTTTTGTGTGAGGTGCTTTCGTGTTAGTGCAATGCCATGGTGTTCTGTCATGTGTTCCTTGAGTGTGCCTTCTTGTAGGTGCATAGTGAGACGACGTGAAAGTGAGGTTGTGGTTGAACCAATGTAACCTACGTTGTGAAGTCTACAATCTTCAATGGGGCAACAGAATTTGTAGACTACATTGGTCTTTTTTAAGGTGTCTGTGCTTGCATTGATGTTATTTTTCATGATGAGGCTGCTTGTCTTTTTGTAGTGTAATAAATGGTAAGGTCCAGGGTGTCATTTTTGTTCGTGCAGGTAACATTATCAGAGATGATGCCTCGAATAATCCTCTCATCAACTTTATAAGCCGTGCTCATGAAACTGCGGTAATATAAACGAATTGTGTTCTCCTCTTTTTGGGTGCTACGTTACGTACTTTCTCCATATAGGTTTGGATTTCTTCATCTATTTCAGAATTCGAGTAGCCATTATTTACAAGAACTTGTTTAGTCCTGGAAAACTCAGAGTGAAGCAGTGCATATGAGGAACAATGCGTATGAGCTCGTCTTATGAAAGCGCACTACGCTTTTCTTATACCTGTCTGGGCATTCACTTTTCACTTTTGAACGCCAAAAGTGAATGCCCAGACAGGTATAAGAAAAGCGTAGTGCGCGCTTTCATAAGACGAGCTCATACGCATTGTTCCTCATATGCACTGCTTCACTCTGAGTTTTCCAGGACTAAACAAGTTCTTGTAAATAATGGCTACTCGAATTCTGAAATAGATGAAGAAATCCAAACCTATATGGAGAAAGTACGTAACGTAGCACCCAAAAAAGAGAACACAATTCGTTTATATTACCGCAGTTTCATGAGCACGGCTTATAAAGTTGATGAGAGGATTATTCGAGGCATCATCTCTGATAACGTTACCTACACGAACAAAAATGACACCCTGGACCTCACCATTTATTACACTACAAAAAAGACAAGCAGCCTCATCATGAAAAATAACATCAATGCAAGCACAGACACCTTAAAAAAGACCAATGTAGTCTACAAATTCTGTTGCCCCATTGAAGATTGTAGACTTCACAACGTAGGTTACATTGGTTCAACCACAACCTCACTTTCACGTCGTCTCACTATGCACCTACAAGAAGGCACACTCAAGGAACACATGACAGAACACCATGGCATTGCACTAACACGAAAGCACCTCACACAAAACACAACAGTCCTGAAAACATGCTCCAGCCGCACCCAACTCATGATCCCTGAAGGCCTTTACATCCGCGAACACACACCAACTCTTAACAAACAACTGCACTCACAAAATACACTTACCCTGTGGAGCACGGCAATTGGAAATTGACTTACGTAGGTACACGCTAAATAATATTTATATTCCGCGCAATGAAAAGTGTAATATGAACCATGTCATGTAACAAAGTGTGATCTATTTTCCAAGAGACGTGTAGCGACTTTAAAAATGTACTGCAATGACCTTTCCCGAACGGCTCGATCTGATTCTATCTCGATGCAATCGTTAACTGTTTGATTTTATGTGAGTCATGTGTGCATGTATGCTTTTGATAATGGATTTATTGGATAATCCGAAACGTTAAGCAATAATATATCCACCACAAATGCCCCTGGGAAATCTTATATTTGACCTAAACACGAAAACAAAAAGACAATCCGATCGATCGAAAATACCAACAAGAAGATCGCAAAAGCAAGAAGTGCAATATTATTCAACGGTCAGTGCCAAAATGAATATATATATATATATATATATATATATATTCACCTTCAGGGGGATTGTTGAGGTTGCTAGGGCCGCTTCCACGTTGTGTTGTGAGCTAACCTGGAATGTAAAAAGCAGGATTAGATTTCCGACCATGAGCATCGGAGCGGAGGGGTAGGGGACGTGTTCCCTAGGCTAACGAATCAGCGATAGACGCGACTATAAAGAAAAATAACGCCCGACCGATTACTTCAGTCTCTTCTTCCTTTAGTCAGCGTAGTGTCACGTCAGTGTTCCCAAGTCACAGGTGAACTGCTTGGATACTGCTCTCCCAGACAGGCTCCAAAGTGTTGACTTCACCTCTGACATCCCCCTAAACTTAACCACACCCACTCTCAGCCCGCCCCCAGCCCAACTAGTCGTCGTCAGGCCTGAGCCGTCCCCCCTCACCGCAGTAAACATATCCGTGAGGACGCCCCTGCTATCGAATCCTTATGTTCCAGAGGGACTGGATACTGGTGGACCCGATCTGCACATTCGTCTTCAGCCTGTTCGTGCTGGGAACCACGCTCACTATCCTCAAAGACACCATCAACGTGCTGATGGAAGGTGAGTGACACTAAACATGATCAGATGGGGGCCGGCTCACGGGCAGATGCCATGATCGGATTGTGAAGCTGATGATGATCATGTCACATTCGACGTCTACCGCGATTTAATTCTTCTGGGTGATAATTACTTTTTGCTGATGGTTTGCAGTGGAGGGGGATCCTAAAGTGCCCCCATCTATTTTTCCGATGTGATCGGAGGACCGGTCGCCGCCGGAAAACGTTACTTGGCTACATTTGAGATCATTCGCAAACGCATCGATTGATGAAGCAATTTTGAAAATCGGTTCAACATTTTTTAACTTACATGTAGACGTTCAAAGCCAGGCCTATATTTTGGGACCGTCGCAATCACGCGGTCAAACTAGTTCGCCTGCACTGTAGACCGAGTGGTGCCATATTTCCATATAATCGGGACATGTAATTCCCCCAAAGGCATGTATTCCCCCTTGCGAGATTTTTACTGCCTTTTGCTGCGTCTCTTTGTGTCTCCCGCATGGAAGTCAGAAAATTGTTACATGCCCCTTGTCACTCTTTGCCATTCGATGGATGTTTCCCCAATGTGAAAGAGGTATCCTGACAAAAGTAGAGCTTTCTGAAAGTTAGCCAAGGATATAATAGGTAAATGGCATGGGGAATGCATCAGGGCACAAGTGATGCCAGGGGTGTAGCCAGGATTTCTCTCAGGGGGGCCGAAAAGGGCCCCTGCGACAGCGCCAAAAGAGCCCTGATGGGTAAAAAGGGCCCTGATTGTTACAGAATCTTGTCCTCAGGGGGGCCCTTCGGGCCCTCAGGGCGGGGGGCAGCGGTCCCTGCCGCCCCCCCTTGGCTATGCCCCTGAGTAATGCAGAAAATTTAGTTTCCAATATTATTGTCTTTCCAAGCGTTCTTAAATTATGGAAACGATACATTAGACGCAATGGCTCTCCCAAATTTATCCAACAATATTACCAACACGGGGATTTTTTCTGACCCCTGACTGCGAAAAATGGTGACAAAGACACACCCACCCACACAGTGGCGGATCTAGCCGGTCGGTTTGGGAGGGGCAAATCAAAGTCAAAAGTCGAAAAGCAACAAAAAAAGTCAATGCCGTGAAAGCCGCGCTACAATATCACTTGCCGGCAGAATTTTAGACTTTTGGGTATTTGAGGCGAAAAGTAAAAAAAAACGTCTCGGGTTGAAAAATATGGGCTAGAGATACTTTTTCCGGTTCCAAGCCCAACATTTACACTGAACTTAACTGGTTCTCTTTGAAGTTGAGAGCTAAAGCACCAGAATCTTGCTTATAAACTAAAAAGGAGTCGGGGGAAAAAGGAGGTCGATCACTGGGGGGGGGCAAAAACACAGTTTTGCCCCGAGCTTTCCCGTTTGGGGGAAAATTCCTTTTTGTCCCCCCTTGGATCCGCTACTGCACCCACATCCTGTTTTTTTGCTCGCTGAATCGTCTAGGCTTTGAACGTTGTTTTCTTTATCAGGCCCCGTTCGCCTGACCTTTACTGGAGATAACTAGCGCTACCTTTAAAAAACCGTTTCGAATAGATGTCGCTGCACCTGCATTACTTCCCACTCCACGCATGTGAGGCTCTTGGTGTGCGCAGGCATCCCAAAGGGTATCGACATTGAGGAGCTGCACACCCTCCTGGAGCGGATTCCGGGCGTGCTGAAAGTACACAACCTGCGCGTGTGGTCACTCAGCATGGACAAGCCTGCACTCTCGGCTCACATTGTCATCGGTAAGAACGTGCAACCGCTTGTGAAGCGAACTTGTGACGGGCGACTCAGGCCAGAGCACACGCCCAAATTGGTCGTGTTTCTCAGAATCTCATACCGTCAGAAGCCGATGTCGCCAGGTTACTGCCTAGCACATGCTGGATCAAGTCAAGTGTGTTATTTAAACACTTTGACAAACACACATTCTTTAACGCGATTGAGCATAGTGCGTCAAGATTAAGACGCTTGACGAACGGTGCCCAAGTGACACTGTTGTACACTCTTTATCACACAGCAACGTGTTGGAAAAAACTTCTCAGCCAGTGGTCTCCGACCGTGGGCGAGCGTTTGATGTGACGGCACCCTCTCGTCCCCATTGAGCACCGACGCCAACCTCTGCAGGCTCAGCTTCCTGTCTGCTGTCGGCAGCTCCAGCCGGGCTGCGAGACACGGTGGGATGACCCCTCACCTTACTGTTTCAGGCTTGGACGTGAAACCACAGGACGTGCTGGGCCAGGCAACGCTGCTGGTGCGCGCCAAGCACGACTTCTACGAGATGACACTGCAGATCGAGGAGTACCACGATCAGATGCAGGATTGCGACCAGTGTCAAGGCCCGGCCGACCGACGTCAGGAGAGCTGCTGATGTGGCACAGGAGCTAAATGACATCAGGAGAGCCACTGATACAGTGCTGGACTATAACTAGTGTCGGGGCCCGGCTGACTGACGTCAGGAGAGCTGCTGATGTGGCACAAGACTGCGACCAGTGTCGGGGTTCAGCTGACTGACGTCAGGAGAGCCGCTGATGCAGTAATAGATTGTAACTAGTGTCAGGATTCAGCTGACTGACGTCAGGAGAGCCGCTGATGCGGCACTCGCTCTCGTGGTCCAGCTCTGCTCAAGGGGAAGAGCGCGACTACACTCACATCCTGTGGCACCCTTGGCTCCTCAGCAATTCACAGGCTTCCACTTCTCCGTCGTCGAATCTAGTGTCGACCCAGTGGATAGGCTGTTCAGTGTTCAGAAACCTCGCATTTAGGGGCACATCCAGCTCAGAGTCACATCCTGCGCTGATTCTGGCTATTGAGTTGTTGTAATGTACTGACTGCGTGCCTACATGACCTTTTTCTGACATGAGCTCATAGATGCACCCCGGGAGGTAATGCTGACGGACTGTGTGTGAGACAAAATATGAGCACAAATACTGTGGGATTGACCAGTTACCTATTGTTATGAGTGACCAGTTGTGTATTGTTAAGAGTGCGAAAGCATTAACGTCCGTAGCCAACGTCTGTGAGTCCCACCGGCTCTAGCCCTGGACACATGACGACGAGGGGCTGTCTCCACCGACAATACAAATGCCCAGGTGATCTGGCTTGCATGCTATTTTTCACAGGGACGAGTCCAAGAAGGCAGGGGATGAATGGAAACAGTCGCTTTCCCTTTTCCACCCCCTATGTCCGTGGAGGCACCCCTGCTCATGACTAATGCGACCTGCGCAGACAACCAAATGTCCCTTAACGGTGTACTGTTTTCGACGTAGTCTTCCATTGTAGGCCGCTAGTCCACCACCAGCCCAGACCACTATCGACTGCTTGACCACCTCTCTTCACACAGCGGCGGCCCTTGATCCGTTACTTCCCGATGAGACTTCTGCTGCTTTTATACAGCCAAACACTGAAAGCGGTCGCGTATCTCCAAAACGCTCTTTCATTCATGTAGCCTCCTGCGCACAGCCCACGTTGTGGTTACTGAGGAAATTTCGTGTGGTTAGTGAGGGACATCGAACTTCCCATCTGGTTCAGGCGTCGCGAATGCCATATCATTTTTGGGCGATTTTCTCAGCGCGCTTCCAAACGGTAGCGGTTTCTCAGGCGTGGGAACAATGGGTCATGCAGGGGGAGCATGTCCCCGGATATTCTGCTCATATTTTTGGTGTATGGGTAACTGAAATGTATGCCGCTATTCACTCTTTACCTCCATGCTTTATTCAGTTTTGAACAAGGTCACAAAGCACTTGCATTTTTATTCAACTTTATGACAGTAGTGCCCGTTCGCTATTAAGCCTGTTTAGAAAATCTCATATGCCGAGGCGCCTCTCCAACCTCATGAGGTTACTCTATCATGGTTTATTTCGTTGTTCATTTGCTTAACGTAACCGGATGGTATGTGGTAGCACGACGCCTACTTGCCTTCCTCTAGGGCAGCGCATTGTTCTCACACGCTGCTCTCGCCATGGACGAGGTAGTCCGATAGGCACCCTTGGCCAGAGCCGTGCCGTCCGCTACTCCACTACTTCACTCATTGCGAACTATCCAAATGGTAGCGGCTTCTATACCCAAAAAGTAGCGGAGTAGTGGGTAGCGGACCCAAAAGAACTCGAAACCGCTACCGCTTCCAAGAGTCTATTAACCCTCGCCCCACCGTGGGCCATCAAATATCAATGCCCCATATTTTTTAAATAGCAGCAAAATGCGGAGGAGCAGCACCACGGTTGGGGTCTGCCTCTTACCCCACCATTTACCAACCATCCCTGAAATTTTTACCCCGGGTCACCCTAGATTAGGTCACCAGGCGAGGTCAAACAAGGTCACCTCACTTCCAACTTTTTAGGCCTGCCATAGCTACATTTCTAGACCGATCGATTTGAAACTTTCTACACTTGATGACCCCTCCAGGGTCTATAAAATGTATACTTACGATTTTTAGATTTGGTGACCTGCATTCAGGTCACGCGGTGACCTCCCATAGGAAAAGCATGGGAAAAGCTGTCCTATCCACTCGTCCAATATTTTTAGGACGAGTCACATACTGAAGTCACAAAAATTATTGCAGATACTCCGATTTCTCAGAAAAAACATTCTTGGCCACCCTTTTACGGATTCCAGGAGTGATATTTGCCCTTTAACTCTTCAGAGGTCATCACAGGTCACAATGGGTCACAAAAAGTATTTGGACGTTAGCATTTGACCTAATCAAGATATAGCGCTGAATTAAACGTCATCGTGTATGTCTCGTCATTAGTTTCATTAAATATACGGTATGACCACTCACTTAATGAACTTCCGTGACCTCAGGTCATGTGAGGCCAAGAGTTGCCCTCTGGAGGTCGAACCACTGACTGGTGGTCATTATGATCCACAGAACTGAGAAAGCCCTACATTTTCCTGTCAAATGTATTTTTCCGAGAGCTGTCCAGGTTTCTTAGGCATTGCATATTTTAGTGGAAATAGCCTGTCGTGACCAACTTGCCTCTGGAGGTCAAACCACTGACCTGAACGTTAAAGCACGAGAAGTAAACCCATACTGAATTCGCATGCGAGGCTTCTAACGCTCTTTGCAGGTTTGCGCTAACCACCATATTTTCGGATTTAGAAGGGGGCCATCGATGGGGCCCTCGGTGGGGCAAAGGTGGCGCCGGACCCTGGTGGGGCGCTGGTTAGGGGAAACCACCTCCCAATCGGATTAAGACTGATGAAACTGTTTTCCATCAGCAAAGCAAACAGAGGTTGAAAGAAAGTTGTGTCGAGTGATTTTGTTAATACAAATAAGGAGTTAAGATTTTCTATCACCAGCCAACGATCTCCTATGCAATATAAATATAATTTTAGGGATTTCGCCGACGAGGCGGTATTCTATTAATCCTAAAGATGAAAGAAAACACTCAAGTATGTCGAGAGGCCGAATCTGAGTTCGAATTCCGGCAAAAAGCACAAATAAAACGGCGCTCGGCTGGGGAGACTGCAAAGCGGCAATACGAGTAACACCAAATCTGAGCTCAAACTTCACGAGCCCGGGCGAGGAGAGTTTACCGTGCGAAAGGGCTGAAACTTGGGTCAGATGAACATAATAGACTAAGGAACGGGGGTCAGAAATCCCTACATGCTTATCTAAACTGTGCAAAGTGGGACGCCCTACTCTGCACGGGATAAGTTAATGAGAGGGTGAGGCTCATCGCAGAGTGCATAAAATACCCAGAAAAGGCACCAAGGTATGCTTGTGGGCTAAGCTGAAAAACACTTGGTTTTCCGTAAAAGAATAAACCCAGAAACCTCTTACCATCCAGCCAGCAGAAATCACTTCAACGTTGATTTTGACAATTCAAACAACCAAGTGACAAAAATCACCCACTCTCAAGCTAAATTCGACAAAATCCACCCAATGTATGCCGACACTTTTGTGTAGACACCAGGAAACTCTGGATTTCCACACCCAACACCTGTGGAGACCACTCCCACCAGCTCATACAGCCCACCGGGTCGCTCGGCCATCAGAGGTCCGCCCGAGTCGCCAGGACAGGCGTCTCGCGGCACATCGTCGCGGCTCAGCGCGCAGATCTTGGTACCCTGAAAGCCGCCGGGGAAACGCTGCTCAAACTGAAGCAGCTGGCTGTAGGCGCGCTCGCAGGCGGCCGCGTCCGACACGCGCAGCGGCACCTCCTGCAGCACGTCCGGCAGCGCGCCGGCGAACTCGAGGTAGCCAAAGCCGGCCATCTCCACGTCTCGGTCGTCGTGCTCGGAGCCTGCGGCCGTCAAACAGATGGGGCGGATGAACTGTGAGGCTTCCACTGGCCGGTCCAGGCGCAGTACAGCGATGTCGTTCTGTGCTCCTTGAAAGAGTTCGTGTCGCTTGATGCTGACAATGTTGCGGTCCTGGTGGATGACGTCCCGCGTGGTGCTGAGGTCGTGCTCGCCGAGCCGAGCGCCGACGCCGCCCACCTGCTCCGGCCGTAGGCAGTGAGCGGCGGTCAGCACGTGCCGGTCAGTGATGAGAGTGCCGCCGCAGAACCACTGGCCGAGCTCACTAGTCTCCGAGAGCCTGCCCAGCAGCGCCATCCACGGCCACTTACCCTGCTCGGCCGGGCGCCCGCCAATTCCAGCAGGACCGGCGGTGCCTGGAGGTAAAGTCGGTCTTGGCAGGTCGAACAGGGTCCGAAACGGGTCACCACACTCGGCAGGCAGCAGATGGAACAGGTTCTCTGCAGGGGGCCCATCTGTGGTAACCGGTTCTTCTGTGGTATCTGGTCCCTGTATTTGCTGTACGGGACAACACACTAGAGGCAGTTGTCCGGTAAAGCCGCAAGGTTTAGGTCTGTCCCTTTTAATGGAAGTCGCAGACTGGTATTTTTCACAATCTTGTATTGGCACGCAGTGATGATTTCGGAGACAGCCAGGGCGAAGATTTGCGTCCGAGTGATCAAACAAGACCTTCGTAGGTGTAATCTCCATTACCACAATACAGATGGTGGCGATGCCAAGCCACATCTTCATAGTTCTCCGGTTGTTAAAAACTACTTTTTGCTTTTATGACTCTGGGAAGTCTGACAGTAATCACTCAATCGGTTGTTATGGCGGCCAAATTCCACCACACTCCTACTCCGGCAAGTCCCGGGAGCTCACTGATCAGTTGCAGGCATCAGTGACTCACAGCAGACGGGGTGAAACGCACGGGCGGATCCAGTATTTCTGATGGGAGGAGCGCTGGTCAGAGGGACACTATTTGGGCTGTTATTTGGGTTTAGGGACACGCCAACCAGTGCGGTCAGATAGCGCCCACTCGACACCACTCGGGTCAAGAGGGGGTGCCCTTTATGCAGTTGGAGGTATGACTTATCACATGACCGCTAATACTTCCATCCTGAAGGGGGAGGGTGGGAGACGACGCTGCTGGGGGAGCGACGTTCAGGGGGACTGGGCGTTCTCGGGGGGCGCCGGCTAAGATGTGGAATAATTGGGCACATGCCCCCTGCCTGTGTTGGAGAGATGGTGACGGTGCCGAATAGCACTTAGCAGAACATGAGAGCGTTTTAACGCCTTCCACTAAAAACGCTGGAGATATGCCGACGTCAGGCCAGGTGTAATTTGGGCAGAAATACCCCGAAATGGCCAAATTGACTTGACAGGGTGTCCCCATGCCTTCCATTCAAAAGTTGAGGACAGGGCTGCCACATCAATTGGCAAAAAACAGTCAAATGGTTGATAAAAACAAATTGTTTTTTTCTTTCCACACAGGGACAGATCCAGGGGGCAGCCCCGCCTACCCGCTCCTTGAGCGACGAATCATCCTCCCTAGATACACCTCCATATTATTCTCCTTTGCATAGTTTCCAGAGACGGATCCAAGGGGGAGCGAAGGGGACGATCACTCCTCCTTAGGACCTAGAGGCCGTCCCCTGCCGATTTCGGGAACCGAATGCGAAGGCACCTCAAATTGAAGACACATTGTGTACAAACAGTGAATTCTAGACTCAAACACAAAGAATGGTCAGTTAACCCTCGCCCCACCGGGTGCCATCAATGCCTGAATTGGTTTTTTCGGGATAGCAGAAAAACGACCAGACAAAGGGCCGCCGTTGGGGGCTCTATCTCTCACCCCATCATTTTCCCACCATCCCTAAAATTTTTCCCGGGTTACCCAAGGTCAGGTCACCAGGCGAAGTCAACCAAGGTCACCTCACTTCGACTTTTGAGCTCTATAAGAGCTTCGTTTCTCAGTCGATCGATTTGAAACTTCCTATACTACATGGCCCCTCCAGGGTCTACACGATGTTTATCCGGGATTTTTAGATTTCGTGACCTGAGGTCAGGTCACGTCACGAGGTGACTTCTCCCATTGAAAAAGCATGGGAAAAAACTGTCTTATGATCTAAAAGCCACTAAAACGATTGCAAAATGCTCGGCTTGCTCAGAAAAGCGTTCTTGGACACCCTTTCACAGATCCCAGGGGTCATACTTGCCTTTTGACCTCTCCGAGGTCATCCAAGGTCACCAGGGGTCAAAAACAGTATTTTGGCAATACATTTTGACCTAATTGAGCTAGAGCGCTGAACCAAACACCACTAGCTTTTATAAACACCACTAACTTCACTGGCTTTCATTTGATATACGGCAAGGTCACTTTCTGACCTTTGGTGACCTCAGGTCATATGAGGTCACGATGTGACTTCTGGAGGTCAAACCACTGGCGGGAGGTCATTACGTTCCACTTAGCGGAAAAAGGTCTGGCATTTTCCTACCCAATGTAGTTTACCAGATCTCAATAGCTCTAACGGCATAAGAGTTATGCCCAGTTTTCTTAAGCATTGCATATTTGAGTGAAAATAGCCCATCGTGGCCTAACTTGACCTCTGGAGGTCAAACGATTGACCTGAGCGCTAAAAAATGTGAAGTTATTTCTTACTGAATTCACGCGAGCTTTCTAATGCACTTTGCATATTTTCGCTAACCCCCATTTTTAGTTAGAAGGGCATCGATGCCCCCGGTGGGGCGAAGGTGGCGCCGGACCCCCGGTGGGGCGCGGGTTAAAACAGGTCTGTTCCTCCGTGGGCCGACCCTGATTTTGCATCATCTGCTCCAGCATACTATTGGGCGCTCCACTTCAAAGTCGACCGCCCTCATCGATTTTTGGCTGCCCTCCACTTGGTGGTTGGGTGCCCCTATTGCACAACTAGTCACCTTTTTAACCCTTGTGCGCTCCGCTGCATCATGAACCGCCCCGGCTACTTTTAGCGCCTTCTTCTGTAGTTTTTTTATCCTTTCCCGACTAACTGACCGCTCTTTTCAGCTTTAAGTCACCCCACCTCAACGTGGACCGCCCTCATTCACCTCCGGTCGCTCTCTTCTTTCTGGTTGGGTGTCCCTATTTTATGACTGACCACCATTTTTCAGTCCCCCCCACACCTAAACGTGGATCGCACCCATTTACCACCGGCCTCCCCCAACTTTGTGGTTGGGCGGCCCCTATGTCATAATTGGCAGCTCCTATTTTGATTGACCACACTTTTCGCCTTTGGACGCCCCATTAAAACATGGACCATTCTCATCTTTCAGTGGTAAAAGTTGCCCCGAGTTCATTTAGTGCAAGCTTTGTGTATCGATCAGTGTCATGTTTTGCTAAGCTATCACTCAGGATCCCCCAAGACGCTGTCAGGTCTGGCCGATATGCTGTTCTGTTGTCTATTGCGACGGGAATGTACTACGATGCTTTATGGTGGGCTGGTAATTTGTTTCTTCCATGAAACAGATTTGGAGCATGTTGACCAATATTCTTCAGATTATTTTTTCAATAATATTTCGAATTTACTAAAAACTATATTTGGATGTTGCTCTAACTAGCGACTCGCAGGATTCGGCATTTCAAAATTTGACCACAACGGGTTTTTCTGAAATTAAACTTACGATTCGGTCGGTTTTGACTAGATTTTAGGTTTTTCCCTTAAAGGGAATGTGGCACCTTCATAACGTGATTTTAACTGAGATAGCCAAATTGTAAAGCAAGTCGGAGAACCTGGTACTCCATATATCATTTGTCTTGGAACTCGATATTTCCGTAGAAAAAACTAAAACCTACCTGACACCAACCCCCTCATCAGCCCCTCGCCGGGCAGCCATTGTAGTGAGCTGCTGGTGTGACGACATATGCTGACGTCACGATGAGCATCAGCCAATCGAAGCCCTTGAAGCGTTTCAAGTATGGTAGTGGTTGCCAGATCGTGACATCATCCACAGGCTGATATTTATTTCCTTTTCTAGAGGAGTATTTTAAAAATAAAAATATTGAGGTTATTGTACATTTTTCAGAGAAATCATGAGTGGTTTCATTATTTTCGGCTAAAAGTACGCCTAATTGCACTAAATTCCAGGATTCGACCAAGGTGCCACATTCCCTTTAAAGGTTTCAGTTGCTCTGAATGGGGTACGGAGAGGAGTTTAAAGGAAAAAACTCGTAGTGCAAATCCATCATTTTCACCTTCGGAAGTCGGTTTTGGCATATACAAACTTACTTCTTACATGTTCTACAGCTTGGAAAACTTATTGCTGAAAGGTTACTAAACTTATGCTGAAAGGTTTATTTTTGAATGCGTGGTTCGTTATATCAGAAATAAGCGTGGTTCGTTATATCAGAAATAATCACTCTAATGTCAAATAACTATAATAATGTCCGAAATGATGTCTCTGAAATACCTAAGAAAATTTTCTTTAAATGCAGTATATCAGAAGTAAATTGGTGTGGGCACATATCTAGCACGTAAATTCAACCAAGGTAGGTATAAGAAACTATGATAGATAGGGGAAACCAAACCTGAAATACTCACTCCAGCATTCAGGCCGACCAATTAAGTAGTTTGCCTCCAAAAGACCACATTTCAAAATCGAAGCACTTATAAGCGCTTGATGGCTCAGTTTTAAAGGCGTAAACGGATCCAGGGGGCAATTCCCCATTAATCATGAAACCTAGCCGCCGTCAGAAATGGTCACAGCACCCCCTGAAAGATCGCCTATTGCCCCCCCGTGGCGTCCCCACCTGGTCCGGATTTCTCCCCCTCCCATGTGTCACCCCCGATCGGAAATCCTGGATCCGCCAATGCTCACAGGTGCCATTGTTTGGTGCTGTCACGTGACAAAGACCAGACACCACCTCGCCAGACCAGACCGCAACCAAAAACTGGGACGATAGGGCACATGTACGCTGGGTAGGGAGGACGGCTGGCGACTCCCGTGCAGATCCCGCCAGAGGGCAGACTTAGCACAGAGTGAGAGGGCTGAAAAAGACACGCCATAGACAATGCCATTCAATCCTCCTAACTCGTAAGAAATTGCTGGGTTTGCCCCGCGCATGGTGAGTGGCAGAGATGGCGGATTCCATTTTCGAGAAGTGGTGCAAGATTTTCTGGAGGGGGCGCCTTCCTCCCCAGGGGGCGCCATCATCTCTTGGGGGGCGCCTTTGCTATCCAATGGCGTTCTGCAGAAACTCTTTGGACTCGGCGTGCGAGGCCACTTGGGGTGGCTTATTTCTAATATTCCGAAAAATAGGTATTTTAGATTTCGCGTAAACTCAGTCGTATCGGATTGGCATCAGCAACAGAGTAGCAAAGCCCAGGATTCTGCGATATTCATAGCCTTGTTTGCAGTTATGACCAATGATATTGCAGACACTTCCCGCAAACATACGTCACGTGTTTTTCGTTAACCTTCGCCCGGGTGGGGGGTCTTTTTAGATCCCCCCACGGGTTTTTCCGAAGTAACCAAAAACGGCGGCGCGTAGCGCCGCCAAACCTGGCCTAGCTGTTCCTTCATCATTTTTACATCTTTCCTGAAAATTTTGGCTCAAGGCCATATCAGGTCAGGTCACCAGGCCAGGTGAAGTGACCTCACCTAAAAAAATACTTAGGACCGCATAACTAAAAGAAGGGTTAATTGATCAAGTTGAAACTCATACCACATATTGGGCTCACCAGGAGCTACAACATATGTTCCGGGATTTTTGATATTGGTGACCTAAGGTCATGAGCAGAGCATGACCTGCCCATTGTAAATGCATGGGAAAATCACGAAATGAGCTTTTCTCAGTAAGTATAGATGGAATCAACTTCAAACATCGGTTACGACTTGCTTTTAGCCCATTTCTGAAGTTGATGCTAAAAATTTTGACTTATGACCTTTAAAGGGTCACCTGAGGTCAAATAAGCAATTTTTGGTGTTTTACTCTATAAATTTTAAATAAAATAAGATAGAACTTTTATTTTGTCACCAAAGTGTTTGTATAGTCACTGCAAGTCAAATGATATACATCATGACTATACCAGGTCAAGTTGGGTCAGACTGCTGACCTGGGTCAGGTCAAATTCTTAAATTTGACCTGGCATAGCAATATCATATATCATTCGATTTGTATTGACGAGAGGATTGCAATGGTGCATAAACTATGACTGTATCTTGTTTTGTTTGGGAGCTATTAGTGAAAAAGTAAACGCCCTTGTACATGGGTGGCTATGGACATTCCCAAGAATATTCCCAATATTCAGTGACCTGTAGCTCCCTAGGCTTTGACCTGACACGAAAATAAATACCACTGTAATGAAAGCGCATTTCAAGAGCTTTCGAATGGTGTTAGAAAAATGTTTCTAGCTATCATAGTTTCTGAGATATATGAGGTTTTGTTAGTACACCTCATATTAGCGATTTTGACCTATTTTGACCTCTGGTGACCTTGATATTGACCTGACAAGAAAAATGACCTAGGTATTTTCGATATCATTTTCGAAGAGCTTTCGATTGCTGTTTTGCGCTTTTTTCTAGCTCTCTTAGTTTTTGAGATCGTGGGGGTCTTTTTTAGCCCCCCACCAGGGCGAAGGTGGCTCGTACCCGCCACCGGGGCAAGGGTTAAAGACTTCACAATATGTGTGACCGTGTCTACTACAGCAGCTGCGCAGAGGCGGCTGCAGCTTGGCCTTGACATATTGCAGCAATGGATCACACGCAATGGACTGAAATTTTCAAGTTCAAAGACATAGTGCATGCACTTTTATAATAGACATTGAGACTGAATACCCGATTTTGTAAATTCGCGGAAATCCGAGCGACGTTGTAGCAGAAACCAGATTTATCAGGCTCACACTCGATAAGCTTTCATATGTGCCACACCTGAAGGATTTCCGCAAAAAAATGTTTCGATACGCTGAAAATACTGAAGGTGTTCACGAGGATGAGATACCGTGCAGATAGAGAAATGTTTCTCATGCTATACACGTTATACGCTTATCGCCTATATATACGTTATGCGCACGTTATACGCTCATCGTTATACGCTACGTTATAAGCTTCTTATGCTGTATAGATCACTTATTCGTCCGAAGATCGAATACGGCTGTGTCAGAGCCGCATGACGAAATCCATGGAGCGAAGCGGATTGAGATTTCTCAAGAGGCTCTATTCTGGCCGTTTGGCGGTTCTGACAATTGATACCAGGGCTCTGCAATTGTGTAGGGTGATTGCCCTTTTACGCTAGACGCCCAAACTAAGGCCCCGAATTTAAATTCAAAATAGTTTTTGAGAAATTTTGGAACAAATGTTTCCAATTTTGCATTTTTATCATTTTTATTTCTTAAGCGACGAACTTGAAATTTGCCTCCTTTTGAATAAGCAACAGGGGCCACCTAAGAAAAAAGTTCGAACTGGTCCGACAATATTTATTACGCCAAAACGCAGTATTTCTAGTACAAGCAAAAAAGATATTGAAATTTGACAGCCGACTTGTAAGCTCGAAATGTCACAAGGCACGCTTCAGTTAGTTTAAAGACAGCCACGTGGAGGCAGCTACGTCAATTTTCTTGTGCTTAGGCATAGTTTCCAGTGGAAAACGTAAAATTCTGACCTAGTTTTTGCCATTTTGCCGGAGGACTACATTTTTGCTCATTTCATTTAAATCTTAATCTCTCGCGATCTAATGCGCCGATTTGACTTTTCATTTCAAATAATGAAAGAACATTGCTTCCGCCTGATAATATTCGGAGATGGATATCGTGATAATAAAATTCATTGTCTTATATGTATAAATATAATTTTAGTAGAAAACCTTTTATTTGCAGCTTTTCGGTTCAGAGCACATGTCATTCACAAGCTCAGAATTGACATGGCTGAATAGGAAAATTAATTGCAGTCATTCAATTCATTTACACTACCCACTTATCTCCAACGGCTTTCGAGTAATTCGTCCGAAAGGGTATTTCAAGGAGCTAAATTTCTCGGAACATGTTTGCTTCTCATCATGGTTTCAAGCCCTCAAAATGAATGGAAGTGGATGCAATTTGGCATAAAGCTAGCTTAGGGTCCTGGGTCGCCGATACAAGTGATTCTAGGCGAATCTAATGTTTGGTTCGTCTTCTAGAAGCAGCTTTATACCATGCCTTTTCTGTGCGAACACAACACCCGGCGCCACGATCACGGCATCGTTTTGATTGCGTGATACCGGCCAGTGACCTCCTGACGGGTCACAGGTGTAGGGTTAGTGGGAGCCGGTACAGTGTGGCGCAGTGGTCTAGTGGTTAGAGGTCCTGTCTCGTGCTGAGGGGTGCGCGGGTCGAATCCGGGGTTGACTGCGGGATATTTACTATTTATTTCAGAGAAAAGAATGATGGCACTGACCTAGAGGCTTATGAAGAGATACATTGAGAATGAAATATGGTTGATTTCAGCACATTGTCATGCGGCTCTCCTGCGCCGGTGGGGGGGTTATCCCAGGTCGCAGACCGGGGTTGCGTATGAGGCCACTCCTTAGTCCGCGAAAAAGATTATCGATATGTCCGTCATCTCGCTATCAGAATAGTAACAGGAGCGTTCCAAGCTTCACCCATAATAAACATGCTAGTGGAAATTAATGAAATACCGCTACAAATGCGCAGTAAGATACTCGCTTTGCATTAAGCCATTAAAAAGAATGTGGCACCTTTAGAACGTGATTTTAACTGAGATAGCCAAGTTGTAAAGCAAGTCGGAAAACCAGGTGCTCTATATATCATTTGTCTTGGAACTCGATTTTTCCGTAGAAAAAACTAAAACCTACCCGAAATGTACCTCTCATGTACCTCTCGCCAGGCGGCCATTGTTGTGAGCTGCTGGTGTGACGACATATGCTGACATCACGATGAGCATCAGCCAATCGAAGCCCTTGAAGTGTTTCGAGTATGGTAGTGGTTGCCAGATCATGACATCATCCAGAGGCAGATATTTATTCATTTTTCTAAAGGAGTATTTTAAAAATAAAAGTATTGAGCTTGTTGTACATTTTTCAGAGAAATCATGAGTGGTTTCATTATTTTCGGCTAAAAGTACGCCTAATTACACAAAATTCCAGGATTTTACCAAGGTGCCACGTTCCCTTTAAAATAAGTCACCAACACGCCCCACATACCAAACATTTTTTTTTGGCGACGCCTACCTCAGTCAGATAGACAGTGGCTCGCGTTTTGCAACCCGTCACCCGGGAGTGAGAGTCTGTGCCTGGCTGGCACAGGCTGGTATCGACAGCAATCTCGTCGAACCACATGAAGCAGCTGTTATTGAACCATAGCTCATCTCGACAGTTAACACGAACACAACCTACGCCAACAAAGCAAAAATTTGCCTCCTGAACCGACGCGCCAGTAATTTATGAACTTGCGTGCGGAGCCGTTCGAAAACCATGTCTGTTTCTATATAGACGGTTGCAAAAGAAAGTGACAATGGCACAGGGCGTGCATTTGTTGGTGACGATGTTGAAAAGTTTTCTAGTTTGCCTTACGAAGGATCCATTTTTACTTCAGAGCTGTACTCTATTTTTTTGCTGTTTGGACCAGGTGTCTAAGCTGATGGTGAGGAAGTTTGCGATTTTTACCGATTCGCTGTCTTATCTGCAGACATTGAAGCCATTTTATTTCTATAATGCGTCGTCACCCTGGCGGGCCATGCTGAAGATGACTGGATCTTCTGTGTGCACTGATTAGTCCAGTAGGAAGACACAGGCAGTTTGGATGGCTACCATCTCAGCCTGAAAACTCGAGCAGAGCGAGCCTGCTGGTCGCCTGAGCTCATGCTGGGCTCTGTCTGGTGACTCGATGAAGACCCAGCTCCCCCACTCGTGACCCCTCCGTGCACTGACCCGTCGGTCCACACCCATGTGGCACATTGAGTCAGGGAAGCGAGGTGGAGGAGAGCTACTCGCTTCTTCCGGACAGGTGGCGCTCCTGATGTCAGTGGGCCCACGTCTAGTTGAAATGTGACTCACTCTCCTGATACCCACAGTGGAAGACGTCGAGGAAGGAAAGACTCGATGGGGAGGGAGATGCCTGCTTGATCCCATATGTCTTTGCCCACCTGCCGCCACCCGGTCACCGAGGAGAGTCGAGAGGGCGCTGTCGCCTCAGCACGTCTTCACAGAGGGTCTTCAGGCGGCAGGGTATGGAATTTCACCAGCAGTCGGGTCGCGAGTACCCTCCTTCTGGCCGCTACGCGGGGAGTCTTAACTCGGCTGGGAGTGGAGTGGGTGCATCCTGTGATGATACGCGCCGACGCTCTCATTTTGCGTTCCAGCAACTCGACATGAAATGGCGGTGTGGCGTGGAGCCACGCTGCGGCCGCTTACTCCATCGCTCCTCTCACGTAGCCAGTAGCGACGGTTCGGAGGTGCTGTTCGTGCAGCCCCCAGTTGCAGCCGGACAGTTGACGTAGGTGGGAGATGCGGAGGTGGACCTTCTCCCACAGTCTCTTACAGTGTGGACCGAAATGGAGGAGCCGATCGATGGTGACGCCAAGAAGCTGTAGGGTGTCTCCAGCAGTGACAGACTTCCCGTCGACCTTAAAATTGAAGGGATCAGCGTCTCTGGCCCACTGGGACATCACCAGTGCTTGGATCTTGGCTCCTGATACCACCATTTTGTGCTGTCGGGTCCACTTCATGAGGGTGCCAGCAGCAGCTTTATTGCGCCCGGTCCTTGGCGACTTGGATGTTGTTGCCCGTGCAGAGAGCCGCCGTATCATCGGCGTACATGTTAGGGGAGCATCCGGGAACCGCGCGGAGTGCGTCCACCAGCCGAGCCGCTCATAACAAAAATAAAACTGGCGAACAGACACTGCCTTACGGCAGGTCAGTTCGGAAAATGCGCTCACTGGAAAGCACGCCTTTTAGTTCCAGCTTGACTCTTCGGTCCCGGAGCCACTGCCAAATCCAGGCCATCGTGCAATTTGGCAGCCCCATCTCCAGCAGGCGAACGCGTAGCAGGTGGTGGTCCACTACGTCGTACGCGTGCGCGAAATCAAACGCGACGAGGACGTATTTCTGCGCGGTCTGTCCATCGGGAGGGCGGCTGTGTCTCGATTTGGGCATGCACAGTGCACGCTCACCTCTTCTCTTAAATGAGTCCTGAACTTGACCTGAAGACGATGGTTGATGGTATAAGTGGATGGTCAGTGACAAAATATACTCGTTTTATCAATCTGAATGGTCTTTTCACTTCGATCTGAACACTGCACATGATCATTAAACGCGCAAATTACAGCCAATAAACGAAAAAAAGTTATCAATTTATCAAGAGAGTACTTGGACACGTTGAAACTGTTTTCTTTTATTCTAGTAGGGCCCATTTATGTCACAAATCACACATGCCTATGGCATGATCTATTTCAGCATTCAATCACATGGCTACCGAAATTCTCTTAACACCTCCGAAATTTCACGCACAAGAGCAATTCTCCCATGCTGATGAATTGAAGAATATAGATAAAGGTCGATGGAAAATGCCCACATACTTCATTCTGTGTTTATCTTAACGTTTCAACTTTCCTTATATCTCCTTGAGTCTGTCATCTGGTTCAAACATTATTTTTTACGAGCAATTAATAATGTGGGTTAAAGTCCGGTTTGTGTTTCCTACAACTTAAAAGCTTTTCCGCTGAGATAATTTTCTTGGACAGCGCACAGGCCAGGTTCACACTCGCTGCGATTATTTTCAATGTCCTCTCACCATTATCTTACGAATCTTGGCCACGTGGAAAGGCAAAATGATGCTTATCATATTTGATATCAAAATAAACTTAACCCCTCTTCACTAATAGAAAAATCCTAAGATATATACCTTTATGTTCAGCTGTTGCATCTTCCCAAGTGTCTTGAATTTCTCCATGACCTAGTGGCAGTTACAGATTTTTCAAGAGGTGCCGAAAAAAGTGTGGACTGAACTGTTTAGCAATTCATTGTTTCAAATATCACGCCAAATAGGCATCTTGCTTGGCTGGTACAAACTGTTATGGCTGGGAGAGGGAGGGATAGGACGTTGTTAAAAATACGATCCACCAAAATGACGGCAACCGAAAACCGAATACCATAGGCGCCCTTTGGGTGAAAAGTTGGTGGTAAAGTGCGCACTCTGAGGCTCCGCATTCCCCCCCACTTACTAAAATTCTAGATCCGCCCATACTCGGATCCAGGGGGGCAAAGGGGAGGGGCAGATGCAGCCCCCGATCGATCCTCGGCGCCCCCTGAAATGGTCACGGCGCCCCCTGAAAGGTCGATGGCACTCGCCTGAAGTGGCGCTTCCCACTCTCCCCCCAGGATGCGAAAATCGGTGCTCACCGATAGGATTTTACGCCCACCTGGTAGGTTTTTCCGGTCAAAAGTGGCGCCCCCTGCTCCGGATGGCGCCCCCGGGAAGGTGCTCCCCTCCGATTGGCAATCCTGGATCTGCCTATGGATCCGTCACTGTTCAAGAGCAAACAATTCACAGAAAAAGCAGGAAGATATCAAATGTTAGCGGGGAGTGGTGCGGCCAAGATAATTGATGATGCTAACAAATTGTTTAGTTATGTGGATAAAATAATTGGGTCGCCACACGGGATTGGAAGGGGACTCCTGCCTTCTTATGAGATGGGCAGTGTGCTAAAAATATATCGTCAAGTCAATATTAAACTATCAACATTTAGTTTTATACAGTGCACTGTTCACTGCAGTGATACAAGAGTGCTCTGTCCTTTTTCTGTGGGTTTATGACACTCGGTAGGGTTTGTTTTAGCCTCAAATATGGCTTTTGTGGTATTTATTTGGCCATTTGGCCACCCCGGTTGCTCAGTTGGTAGAGCGTCGGGCTCCGGCCCGCTGCTGAGAAGCATGCAGTGGCAGTGCATGTCCAGGCTTGAGATCGGTTCCCCTGAGACGCTCCGGCGCTCAATCGTTTGCCCGACGTAGGTCGGCTGGCAACTGACTGATGAGAGGGGTGATCTGAGCGAGGCGGCCATCCCTGTGCTTTGTGGGAGGTTAAACTTTGGCTTCTAAATCAACCCTTCATTGTGGGCGTTACTCGTTCGGGTGGTGGGGTCGGGGTCTCCGTGACAAGTCCCTTGAGGACTTTAATGAGACTCAGACTCCAAAAGCCGTACTGGGAAGAACTTGGACGAAATTTATAAAAAACAAGATTTTTTAGTGCAAATACAATTTGACCCTTTTGGCCTTGTCGCAAACCCGGTTTGGCCTTTTTCCGTTGAAAAAACCCGCAGTCCTGGGCAGCATCTCTAATCTTTAGAATATGAAATAACAAAAATTAGGAGACATTTTTTTAACACTAGCACGTCTAAATTTTTTAACGCCCCCTCCAAATGGGGTTTGATCCCCCGAAGACATCATAATGGCCAGCACAAGAAAATCTCCACCGCCCCCCTTCCACTGAGTTTTCCTTAAAAAATGTCCTGCTGTCCTCTCCTGGGGGCGCCTTTCCTATCCATCGGTGATTATTCTTTCCAGAGGGGGCGCCTTTGCTCTCGGGGGGGCGCCTTTTGCTATCCAGGGATGCCTGTGCTAACCAGGGGGTGCATATGATATCAAGGGGCGCCGTTGATCTTCTTCGGAGGCGTCTCTGCTGTCCAGGAGGCGCCTGCGCTATCCAGGGGCACCTATGCTATCCAGAGACCCGGATCCTTTACTCAGGGGGCGGGGGCCGCCTTTTGCTGTCCAGGGGTGCCTGTGCTAACCAGGGGCGCATATGCTATCCCGGGGTGCCGTTGCTCTTCTTTAGGGGCGTCTCTGCCGTCCAGGGGTGCCTATGCTATCCAGAGAGTGTGTTCTGTCCATGGGGCGCTTTTGGTATCAAAGGGCGTATTTGCTGTTTTGGGGGCGCCTATCCTATCCAGAGGGCGCCCCTGCTGTCCAGGGAGCGCGATTCCTATTAAAGGGAGCTTATGATATCCAGAGGGGTACCTTTGCTCTATGGGGGAGGGGGCGCCTCTTAGTGTACAGGAGTGCCTGTGCTAACCAGAGGGCGCCTATGCTATTCAGGGGCGTCGTTACTCCTCAATTGGGGGTGCCTTTTTCTGTCCAGGGGCGCCTCTGCTGTCTAGAGGTCGCCTTTGCTATCCAGAGGGGCGCTTTTACTCAAGGGGGTGGGCACCTTTTGCTGTTCAGGGTGCAGCTTTGATGTCAGGGGGCCCCATTCATATTTGAAAGTGTATTTTATTTTACACAGAGGGTACTACCCCTTCAGACAGGCGATGTGTCTGATTTTCTCTTGACCGGCCGGGGGCGCCGGCAAAATCCGGGGTGCCACCCAAATCCGTGAGGGCCTCCCCGTACGAGGTCAAAACCAGGTGTGCAAAAATATACTATTGTACACCATCATTTTTCAAGGTGTGCAACTGCACACCCTGTCCTGCGGAATCCGCCGTCCCTGCCGCCGTTGTTCTCGGGAGGGGGGGGGTTTCTCTCTTATCTCTCCAGGGGCGCCTTTCTTATCAAAGGGCGCCTATGTTGTCCAGGGGGCGCCTTTTCTCTGCGGGGGCGCCTTTTGCTGTCAAGGGGTGCCTGTGCTAACCAGGGGGCGCATGTGATATCTAGGGGCGCCGTTTCTCTTCTTCGGAGGCGCCTCAGCTGTCCAGGAGGCGCCTACGCTTTTCAAGGGCGCCTATGCTATCCAGAGGGGCGCCTTTACTCAAGGGGGGCGCCTTTTGCTTTCCAGGGCGCAGCTTTGATGTCAAGGTGCGTCATTCATGTATGAAAATGTCTTTTTCACAGAGGATCCTACCTCTTCAGGTAGGCGGTAATTAGGCTTGATTTTCTCTGACCGGCCGGGGGCGCCGGCTGAGGCCTGGGGAGGGGCGCCTCCCTGGACAAAGCCAAAACAAGTGGTGCAAAAAGATACTTTTGCACCACTTGAAAAAAATCGAGTGGTGCAACTGCACCACTTGCACCCTGGAATCCGCCGTCCCTGGTGAGTGGCCCGGACATTTGCAGTTTAGTCGACAATCGATTTCGCCTGTCATGCGCATCTGCTATGCAGGGTGCCAGATCGGTGTCGAATGACGTCACGCCGAGCACAAGGGCTTAACACCCGCATTGACGGGGGCGGGTACCCGCCCTCCTCGGGTTTTTCGTAGATAGCAGAAAACCGGCGGCGCGTAGCGCCGCCGTACTAGGCATCCCTTTTCCCTCATCATTTTTACAACCTCTGTGAAAATTTTAAGGTTAGGTCATCTCAGGTCAGGTCACCAGTACAGGTCAATAACCCGACCTCAAAAAAGTTTAAGATAGCATAAGTCAGAGCAGGGTGAACTTATCCGATTGAAACTCATATCACATAATGGCCCCACCGGGTTCTCTAAAATATGTTCCGGTATTTTTCTATATCGATGACCTAAGGTCAGGTACAAGGCATGACCTCTCCATTGGAAATACATGGGGAAATGGTTTTTACGGAATAACTCAGTAACGGATGGTGATAGAGCATGTATTTTAGCTGCATTAGACTCGCCTGGGCTTTGAAGTTCTAATGATATGCATTTTATATAATTTGACCCTGACCTGACCTCAGGTCAGGTCAAATCCTTGATTTGACCTAGCAAGGTCAAATTATATATCATTCGATTCGGCTTGCTGAGAGGATTCATATAGTTCAAGTCGTTTTGCTCTATCTTTACTTGTTCAGATGTAATGGTCGAAAAACTGAATTTACATGTTATCCCTATGACGGCATGTTTTGACCTCTCGTGACCTTAAATGTGACCTGACAAAAAAGGTTCAAATGTTTTCGATGGAGAAGTGGATGGGCAGCCCAACGACGTTTACCGTTTTTTCGCTACCTACCGTGGTTCTCGAGATCTTAGGAGGGGCGGGTACCCGCCCCCCGTCAATGCGAAGGTGGCTCAGACCCCCGTCAATGCGCGTGTTAACGACGCACCGACTGTCAGGGTTATAAGGCTCACACCGAGCACCAGACACCATCCAACTGAGTACACCAGGGACGATAAAGGTGTGGACCTTAGTACAGTATATTATTCGTGTTAAACATAATCTGAAAAAATACAAGTCATCCATGAATTAAAAACACTGCATTATGCCCCTTCCATTGGGACACACAACCCAAGGCACGCTCAACACCACGCAGAAACAAAGTTATCATACCCATCAACTTTCGCATACTTTCATAATGCAGGTTCGACGTTGACCGAACGTAAGATACAGGTTGGACCAGGTCTTCCTGTTTTAATAAACACTTCGCACAAATGGCATTGCGATTAGACGGTATATCCCACTTAGGGCGTCCGTTACCCCTAGACTAACGATTCCCGATATGTATATAATTACCCAACTATACAGAATTGTGCCTCTTCCCAGCTGTTTCATGCGTAATAAAGATCAGCACTGAGCCGAGCTCGAATGCTCTGCAGGCGGGTCACAAACCATACAGCTACAATGCCCCTACGACGAAAGATTTTGGCACCTGTGTGAAAACAATCCCCATTTTCCTGTGTAAAGTAGACCAATTCATTCATCGCATCAGGAAACGCAAAAGGGGGCCACCAGCTCCACCGGATTTCAGTGAAGCTCGGCGAAGAGAACGAGAAGTTTTGAAGTGGTGTTAAAAATGACCATTATCCCATTATCTGCCATTTTCTATTTATTTTAGTCCTGAATTAATATTGAAAGAATAAACACATTGAGAGGAGCTTTCGACATCACGCCATCCTCAGCTAGAGCTAGCTGAGGATGGCGTAATGTCGAAAGCTCCTATCAGTGTGTTTATTCTTTCACTATTAATTCAGGACTAAAATAAATAAAAAACTTGACAGAGAATGGTCATTTTCAACACCACTTTAAGACTTGTAATTATAATACCGCTGCCAACATTGCTCCGCTTACGTACTAGAACGAAGTCTTATAACAAATTGAAGCACCGTCAGTAAATAGGACTAACGAGCTCTGGCAAACATATTTTTTCATGCTTCTAAGATTGCAGAAGTTTATGCCACGCATACGATTGCACACAAGCCCTTTTGGCCTCGGTCACACAGTCACTTCCCTGCCACATGTGAATAGCGGCCAAGTATACGGACAAGCAGGACAAATGATGAGCCGCTCCCACTGTCCCTAGCCCGGGATGGAAGCCGCCGCCTTACAAGATCTACGACTCCGTATAAGATATATTCAACAAAAGTCTAGATAATAAGTTGAAAAAGGTGCCGACTGGCCTGTCTCCCCGAATCCGGATGTAGAAAACACCAACTTTCACCCTCCGAAATCAATGGGAGTGGCAGTGAAAATTTTCAGCTGTTCTCAGAAAAAATCGAGTCTGTATAGTTACTTCGATGTTCAGTAAGAAAGAGCGCTGGGATCCCCGGCACGGTGCCTAACGTGCCTGTCCTCAGTGACCGGTACTCACTACGCATCCAGAGAAAGGTGGGAATCATATCCAAAATGTTGATTTATCTGCATTGTTCACGTTCAACAAATCGGGAGCACTGTTGGCATGCTGATACGGGTACATGTTTTAAGACAGAAACATATCAATTTTGCCTGAGGGAATACTGTTTTTTGACGGGTTGCTGAAACACTGATTGTTCTTAAAACATAAGAACACTGGAACCATACCTTTCGCACAGACTGGCAACTGAGGCCTGACCCTCGCTCGCATAGTTTCTTTTTTTTACTTCTTGTGACACAGATGTGGGCGTGGGAGATTCTGCACGACTTTTTGTTCCAGCTGACATGGCTGCTAGCTTTCCGGAAACGGAAATGTGAAGTTTCCGATGTGAGGGGCAGATCCTCCTATCCCCAAACTGACTTCATATGTTGGCATTAAAACATTAAGGGTATGTCTCAAGGACGGCCGCATACACATCATTTTCTTTATGCACTGCCCGCAATGCACCACGTCGTGAGCAGCCGAGCCAGTCAAAGGCCTCCTCTCCGTAATACTGATGTAATTATTCTATTTAACGCCCCCCCCACGGTCATGGTCGTTCACCACATTCCATCCATTTCAATATCCTTGAGCACGCAGTCGAGACGTCACTCGGTGGAATATAGGTCTGGAACCCAAATTTTAGAGTCCTGCGTTATTTTTCCTGCCAATATAGCATTTGGAATAAAAATATACCAAAAGCGATGGCGGAGAAGCTTCCAGTGAGCAGAAGGAAATGAGCCGACTACATTAGAAGGGTAATTTTCGGTGGTTTCCGTACTCTAAAATTTCTTTGAAAATTCCGCGTCGTCTAATTTCAGAAATCAACAAGCAGTTGATACCATGGACAGCGCCATAGAGATTCAGCACAGGGACGGGAGGTTAAGCTGAGTCCTTGAAATGATAAACTTTAACACGAAATAGCTTTGACTAGAGTGAAATGTATTGGAATCCATTATATCCTCCCCTCGAATCGCGACCCTCCGCCGCCAACGGCAGGTGATTCTTCATCGGTATTTTGTATTTGAGCCGTACATAGCACGGTATACGTCGGTATTTTTCTCGGATAAATAAAGACACCCTTAGTGTTTTCATGACCAAGTCTTGTAAGACAATTCCTGTGCGCCTAATTTTTCATTTGACAAATCCGAAATATAAACCCGGCGTGTTTCTAGGCCATTTCTGGGTGGAGACTTAATTCAGTTACCTTCTTTTATACGTTGCGGCTTTCATTTATTTTCAGCGAAATCCATGAAATAAAAATGTGTTCGCTTTCTGATGGATAACGCCTTATTTTCGATTATTTCTCGCCCGTTTCGGGTTGGTAGATAAAACAATTTAAGCAGAATCTCCACATTTTTTTGCGTGTAAGATTTCAGTTTTCGTAGGACTCTAACTAGAGTACCAGACCCATGCTCCTCCGACTGGCATCTGGCAGCAAACAGTGTCACAGTTCGTGCAAGAGTTCCAGAGCATTAGCACTAAGAGGCTTGGCCATCGGTGGACGGCTGGGTAATGGCTAGCACACGCTTGTTCTGCAGGATCTGCTCGATAAGACCTTCATCCGTGTTCCGGCCCTTCAGCTCCTCCTCGGGCGTGAACGACATGTCGTTCTCCAGCCTGTACGCACCGTGGAAGGTGTGGGGACACGCGGGCCCCCACTCAGCAGGGGAGATCAGCGACATATACCGCTGTCCCGTCGGCCGCTCATACATATAGTACATGTTTCCGGGAATCTTCTTGCTGTTACATGCCACGTGGTGGAGGTCATTGTTGCGTTTGGCCTCGTGCAGGACCTTTTCGGCCTGTGACTGCAGGAAGCGTATCTGCTCCACTATCACCTGCAGCTTGTTGCCGACGTTGGCGCGCACGAAGGTGTCCGCCTGCACCAGAATAGACTCGTCAGCACGCGGAGGAGCGGGCTCGCCGGCGCCCGGCAACAGAGACAACACGGACTGGCAGCTCTCAACTCAGAGTGACCGAAGTTACTTCAGCGTCTAAGGAAGCGGTTTGAAAGCGGAAAAAGAGTAATTAACAAAAGTATTTGGAAACATAAATTATGCAATGAATATTTGGTGACTTTTAACAGCCTCCCCATGTAACGCTTGTTGATGTCCATGTTTAACGTTTGATAACGCTGACTGACTGCCCCGCCCCTCCCTCCCTACGTTACGTAATTTATGGAGGGCCCCTAATGCCGCCAATGTCCGCTCCCGACAAACCGATCAATTCAGAAAGCGACACCAGGCTGGGGATGACTGGTCTAATGCCGAAGAGAAGATTAGAAATAATATTTCGGAGGAACCTTTGGCATAAAACATGGCTGGAATAATTGAAACGAGTATACCGTAGTATAGTAGCATTATAGTATCTTCGTATACCTGCGTCAGAGAAAGACTTGAGGAAGGAGTAAAAGTGTTTGTTTCTTGTTTGAAAAGAGTGAATTTACTTACTGCCTTCGTATTACATTTATCGGAACCAAAAGGATGTAAAATGGTTAACCAAGGGCGCTATATGGCCAAGTCGCTGAAAGCGCCCGGAAACCCCAATACACACACAAAATGGTTAATCCAATTAAATCACTCCAAAACTACGAGCCCTGTTTGAGGGCTTCATTTAGGCTGCGCCAGTAAGCATCTCCATAATGCACTGTATTTTTGTCAATCACTTACCAGGAGAGAACAAAACAAAGTAAGGTAGCAGAAAAGCTTTTTTAGTCTCAGACCAACACCCGCTGTTTCATCGCGTTAATTTCTGAAAAATCCATCGCCAGCAGCAGAGCACAATCAGCGAGCATTGCCGGCACTATATAGATCATTCAGTGGTTAGGAGGAAAACAAACTCGACCCCATGCAATCAGGTCTGACAAAACCACAGCCCACAGAAAGATGGCATACGTGAGTACCTTTGCCACCTCCTTGGCCAGGTCCACGAGGTCTGTGGAGGTTGCCTTTGAAGCATGCTTGGGATCCACCAGCTGGTTGATACCATCCTGCTTCATGTTGCGCAGAACGACTGCTGTTCACGGTACAAAGTTATCAAGGTGCCTGAAGGGATCATTCTAGCTAAAGCTTCCACTTTTGGTCCCGTCTTTCCAGCCTCGGGACCCGGAAACTGGCGCCGGCCAGGAACTTACTCTGCCGGCACCAACTGGGTCCGTGCCTGAACTCTGCCGGCACCGTAAAATGTCGAAAGGTGCCACATAGTATATTAAGCGTGCTCGAGAGAGAGAGAGAGAGAGAGAGAGAGAGAGAGAGAGAGAGAGAGAGAGAAAGAAATAGAGAGAAAGAGAGAAAGAGAGAAAGAGAGAAAGAGACAAAGAGAGAAAGAGAGAAAGAGACAAAGAGAGAAAGAGAGAAAGAGAGAAAGAGAGAAAGAGAGAAAGAGAGAGAGAGAAGGAGAGAAAGAGACAAAGAGAGAAAGAGAGAAAGAGAGAGAGAGAAGGAGAGAGAGAAAGATATATATATATATATATATATATATATATATATATATATAGCGATGTGATATAAGCGCATGTGAAGTCAAGACCAGTACATTCTGACCTTCGCTATCACACCTCTTCCTGAGCGACCCTCGCTTGGTTGCGGTTCCAACACTTGTTACGACTGTTGGGTGTGATGTGATGCTTGGCCAGGCCTTTTCCTTCAAAAATACATTTCAGCCAAAATTAAAGAGAGCGATTGCTACTGCAGTGTTCATCACCTCTTGTAAATATTTATGTATTGTTTCATCATATGACTTGTGCTATAAGTGGTATCATCCTGTTGCTCATATATGTATACTGAATAAATAAAAAATACAAAATAGTTGGTACATACCCTGGTTGTCCGCAGAAGCCATGGTTATGTGCTATACTTGGCAAATTTCCTGAAAAGGAAGACATATTCAATCAGTATAGAGTCTCGAAGATACTAACAGGGACGGACGCAGGAGCGCCGTTTGGGGGAGCAGCTCGGGAAAATCGTATAAAAAACATAGTGTTTTTAAAGAAAATCGGCTAAAAATTCACCATTTTAACACACGCCTCGCTGGAGGGGGGCGGAATTCGCCCCCTCCTGGTTTTTCCCAGATAACGCAAAAACGAAGGAACACAGAGCAACGAAACTGACAGTACCTTATCCCTGATCAATTTTACGCATCTGACAAATTTTTTAGGTCAGGTCATGCGAGGTCAAGGAGCTATCCAAGGTCAATCGACCCGACCTCAAAACCTAAGATCTCGAGTTTAAGGCGGAGCCTACGGAACATCTGCCAACCGAGCTCTTTGAAACTTTCACAATATGACAAAGTCATTAGGGTCTACAAATCTGCTATCTCGGAATTTTCATATTATTGACCCAAGGTGGGGTCAATTTTTTGTTCACCCCATTAGAAGTATATGGTGAAAAATTGAAAGGGCTCGTTTTCAGTAAATACTGAATAGATAAAGCTGAAAATCTTCACCGTGTATTCTTACCACGATCTTGACCATAAAGTTGAGTTTTTGACCATCTGAACTCTCAAAGGTCATATCAGGTCATAGGAGTTTAAAGTGATTGTTTTGTCAATAACTTCCCACTGAATTGAGATAAAGCTCCCATTTTGCTTGAATTGTGCTTATAATGTCACGAGGAGTGTATTGATATGCAACAGGACCATAACAGGTCACCCTGTGACCCTGACCTAGCTCCAGGTCAGGAAATTTTCACAATTTGACCTGGAAAGGTCATATTATACATCATTCGATTCGCCACAATGAGAGGAATCTAATGATGCATAACTATTTTCTCTGGCTTTGCTGAGTAAATATATAGATGTGGAAACGTTCACTGCCTGTTGTAAGCCTATGAAACCTTCTTTGACCTTTGCTGACCTCATTATTGACCTGACATAAAAATGCTTCCTATAATTCCCCTTCGTCTCGTCAAGAGTTTTCGAACGCCATCCGTAATTTTCATCTAACTTTCCTGGGAAATGAGATACGGAGGGGGCGAAAAACGCCCCCAGCGCGGCGCGTCATGCCAGGGACCCCACCGGGGCGCGTGTTAAGAGGGGATATGGCCCCTCTACCTACGCATCAGCTATAGCCACTCAAACATTTGGGGGCTCCAGCCCCTAGCCCACTTTGTATCCGCCACTAATTAATCATTGTTTTACCACTGTCCCAAAAATATTATCACAGGGGGTGCTAATACCCATATCCTAGGCAGACTGCAACGGAACAAGAGTGACTTTACAGGGTCATCATCGCATGTTACAGGGCGATAAGGGCATTTGGAGGGGCACTGAGCCTCCAAAATGTGATTTTTTCTACTTAGTGACACACCAGCCATCCAGTCTGCTAATGGTGACAAATTTCGACATAGCTTTGATAAACATTATAGTTTGGAACCATACATAGATGTATTCACACTTGAACAGTAAAACAACTGCAACCCCTCCACCTCCAGGCCCGACAACACGTTCACACATTGCACTGTTTGAGCTCCAGCTAATCGACGCCCGCAGCCGCCGACGGCGCGACAGGGCTAAATAACGCCCAGACGGCCATGGGTGTGAGTCCGAGCTGGCGTCGACAGCAGATCACCAGGTCGCCCTATAAGGGAGCAGGGGCATAGCCAAGGGGGGTGGCAGGGACAGCCGCCCCCCTGAGGGCCCGAAGGGCCCCCTGAGGACACGAGCCGCGCTTCGCGCGGCTCGCCCGCACTATGCTCTGTGGCCAAATTTGGCATTTTATACTAGACAGGCCCCTCTTAAGCCCTCTTCAGCATTCTATTTCTTGACAAGCAGGGCCCTTTTGGCGCTGTCGCAGGGGGCCTTTCAGGGCGCCGCCCCTCCCTGAGCGAAATCCTGGCTACGCCCCTGAACGGGAGTGTCGCACTTTTATAATGGGTTTTGAACTGAGACAGCCGTTTTGTAGAGCGTATTGAGAAATTACTATCTGTGTATTTAATTTCACCCAAAGCTCTCGGTATAAAGTTTCCGCCAGCTTTAAAATTCAAGGTAAAGGGGCCTATTGGCTTATTTCAAACCTTGAAGGAATACCTTCCATGTGGTTGCAGTAATCTGATTGGTCGTAAGCCCTACGTCTCGCCCAATCGCTGAAAATACCATGCTAACGAGTGCACCAGCATGCAACTGCCTGTCGACCAGGAACTTAGGCAAAAATTTGTCCAGCCCAGAGCGTTATTGGGCCAAAATTAGTCCAATAACCTCAATACACACAATATCCTCCCTCTCCCGTACTTGCCCGTACAAGTTAAAAATGTTTTTGTCAAAATCCAACTCTGAAATTGTTTCCTTACATCAGACATATGCATAATCTTTCCACCACGGCATACACTTAACCGCCGTAGTGACATCTGACATTCAGTTCTTGCACCAGTGCTTCTTCTTGTAGGTACTGCATGCTATTTTCGCCGTGCGGAGATGCTGTGAATGGAGGTTTATGGCGAGTCTATGATCAACGTTTGGGATTTCATTGATTATCAACAGTGTTATTTTGATGACGTCATATATTGTAAGAAAAGAGGATATATTTCTGTTTTTAGCACATGAAAGTGGAAAAATGCTGTTTCCTGGTTTTCATACCTCTCTTCTTCCAAAAATGTTCTTTGTGGGATTTTCACAAAGTGGTCCACTCCCTCTAAAAGACCACACACAGCCGCAACAAGGACTTGCTACATATGATCAAGCAGCATCATAGCACAGGTAAGGCTTAAACAAGTCCACTTCTGAAATTGGCCACAGTACACTCAGACTCATCGCTGCAGAGAGGTGAAGTCCGAGGCGACGCAGCAGAGACGGACCGCCGCCAAAGAAGCAGCACAGCCTCCATGCCAGCCAGTGGCGAATCCAGGATTTCATTGGGGGGGGCTAGGGGCTCAAGCCTCACCCGTCAGTATCTCCGGCAACCTCTCACCTATGCATGAACTTTAGGGGCTATAACATTAGGGGGATTTGAGCCCTTACCCCCTTGGATTTGCCACTGACGCCAGCACAGTCAGCGCCCATACCATGTGCCCCCCTGTCCATCCTCTTCAATATAGAAGACTGGCACCGCCACCGCCGAGAGGGGTGGACAGGCGACGGAACTTTGAAAAGCGGCAGAAACGAGGCCCAGGCTGGAGAGCAACAAAGCCCAAGCCAACAGCAGAGGCAAATCTATCGATGAGGCACACAATTCCTGTGATGGCACAGCCCACGCCGACCAGCGAATCCTGTTTCAGTCCACTCCGAGGAAAAGTTGGGTAAAGTTGGGCCAGACTCCATGAGAGGCATCGCAGTGGGGAAACTGTGGTCAGCGTTCTCAAGAATAGCTACGTTCCCAATAATGGGAATATTGACCCATATTTGGGAACGCTTGTTCCATAAATGGAAACGCACGTTCCCAAGGATGGGAACGCCCAGAACGATGTTTTCAGAAAACACAACAGGAGATTAGAAAAGGTAAGGGGAATCTTTCTACCTGGTCAATTTTAACTCTTCTTAAAATTTGAGGCGGAGTTCTACTTTGAATTAGAAAATCTGTCTTTGAACGCTCCCTCAAATATTTGTCTAAACTGCGCGATCCAGCCCCAACGGCAAAGAACGATGAAAAGATTGCTCTTAGACTGTGAATCCATACAGGTATTATTTTTTAGATAATATTCGGGAAAGTCAATGAAAAATAGTAGTATAAAAACAGAATTCCATAATTGTAGACTGCAAAAATATTTTTTCTTGGCGTCACACAGTTGCTGCTCACCATGTGCTGACGAATGAAGAAATTGAGGAAAACCGTGCCTTTCGTCTGTTTAGAAAGTAGGTAGTGCTTAAAAGTGGTATTTTCGCATTTTCTAAGCTTTTTTATATTGATTTGTATCAGAAAGTTTTTAGATCCTGTAGTTTTTGTCCCCAAGATTGTTTGAATTATTCCGTAGTGTGTTGACGAATTACGGTGCGCCGATGCATTACCTCGATATTTTCTACTGGGGTGCCTCATTCATAGGCAGTTCCATCGGGCGGAGAAAGAGGGGCACGTTCCCCCGCTCGACCCTCGGCACCCCCCCCATCAAACCTTGGCGCCCCCCCATCGACCCTCGGCGACCCCCTGATCGACCCTTGGCGCAACCCCCCATTGACCCTCGGCGCAACCCCCCCCATTGACCCTCGGCGCAACCCCCCCCATTGACCCTTGGCGCCCCTTGAAATGGTCACGTAGGTATAATAGTCCCATCCCAGTAGAAATAATGGTGACGGCGCCCCCTGATGTTGCTTCCCACTGCCCCCCTCCCAGGATGCAAAAATCCGATACGATTTTGAGCCGACCTAATATTTGTTGCCTAGGGTCTCAAGCTCCTCCCTCAAGACATCAGAGTGCATGCAGTAAAAACATACGCGGAGATTGTTTGAAGGCAATGGCGGGAGATGCTTGAACCCCCTAGCCCCCCTCCCCCCAAATTCCTGGATGTGAGAATTGGCCACTCTGTGATAAACTTCGGCACCCCCTGCTCGGATGACGCCCCCCCTTTCGAAAATAAACTTGGATCTGCCTATGCCTCCTTCTACTCCTTTGAGCCTGCTTCTTGCAGGGGCAAGCCTTTATCCTTGAGACGCTATCATAGGCGAATCCAGGATTGCCGATCCGGGGGACACCTTCCCGGAGGTGCCATTCTTTACCGGAGAACCCTATCGGATGGGCGCAAAACCTTATCGGTGGGAGCCGATTTTCGCATCCTCGGGGGAGTGGGAAGCGACATTTCAGGGGGCGCCGTGACCATTTCAGGGGGTGCCAAGGGTCGATCGGGGGGGGCACGAACTCCCTTTGCCCCTGGATCCGCCTATGGGGCACGTGCCCACTTCGCCCCCCTGGATCCGCCTTTGGCCGCCATTCATATTTCGTCCGGAAAACTAACATATTGAAATAATTCGGTAGATATATGCCTTTATTCGCATCAAGCTGTCTGAAATTTCAGTTTGAATATATGATGGAAAATGTGTTTCCAAATATGGGTCATTGTTCCCATTGTTGGGAACATAGCCATTCTTGGGAACGCTGACCACAGTTTCCCCCACTGATCGCTGAGCTGATACCACAGGCCAAATCCGGAAAGATGACGCTCCATAGGTCATCGTTGAAACCCCTCCACTGGGGCGCCCAAGGCTCGTTGCTAGTTTTTGGTACACAACAAATAATGTGACACAGGCAACAGGGCAGCCCGATGTGCAGTGATCAGATCAGTGAGCACCAGGCTGAGCAGACAACTAACTGATGAACAATGATACTGCTACACCATTCAGCCACGGTTCCGCAAACTCAGTGATATTTAAATTGTACATGGAATCTAAATCATTGATTCAAAACTAATGCTTCAAAAGCAATGCCCCAAACATTGCTAAGCTGTGTAATGTAACAATACAGTGGTGTTGTCCTATGCTGTATGTGCAGCTGAATTTAAACCAATTCACTTAGGTGGGACATTTTCTAGAGTTTTGCAATACATTGCAATGGAACTATAAATTTATATTTCAAACTAGTACAGGCTACAGCACAGTAAGAAACAAAATGAAATTAAATAAGAAACAAAATGAAAATAAGTAAACATTAACTCAAGAAAAATAAATGACAGTGTATTGTCAGAAGTTGGTACAGTGTCCCCCACAAGCTAAACAAAGTACTTAAGTAAGTGTTTGGCTGATTGAACCTGAAGAAGGGGTGATATGGTGGAAAGGCAACAATGTTGATGTGCAGAGAATGAGAGGGATAAACAGGTAGGTATATAGGGGATGAAACCAGTGTGCAAAGTATGGCATTTTTGATGAGATCTCGTCTGTGCGAGTGCCCTTTGAGAGAAGAGCGAGTGGTACCAATTTTATCAACCTGGTGCAAATTTGCGAGACTGGTGCGAGAGAGGTGACACTTAAACCAAACACAAAGGTGACACTTAAACCAAACAAATAGTGGCTGAATGGTTATTAAGACACAGGAGGGGGCCTTATAAAGTCCTTTACTAACTAATAAGGGAGGTAGTATTGCATCGTGTGGGTAGGAATGGGTGTTTTTCTCCCTGGTATATGACAGATTGGTGTGAATTTTTGGAGGCTGGTGGTGCGAGAATTTTAGATCACTGGTGCAACTCGTCTGGACTACTGCCATACTTTGCAGACTGGGGATGAAAGAGGAAGCATTGCATCAGGAGGTAGGGATGGGTGTATATGGGTTGGTAGGAATAGAGAAGAGAACTTAGAAAGCACTTTTCTCGTTATGAGGTGAACTTGTATTCTAAAAACCATTTTATCACTGTACCTAATACTGGAGTCGAAGGGGCGGACGAACAAGAAATTTATTAAACTCACCCAAAGAAGCAATCGTCTCCTCACGTTCCTAAAAAGACTTAAAGCAGTAGTGGTGAGACACTATATACTGGAATATACTGGATATACTGTACACGAATATCTTTTAAAAATGATCTCCAGCTTACGTAACTAGATGATAATAAACACCGCGCGCCCTCCCCTCGATGGGCATTATCGCAGTAGGTGGATCACATCTCTCGGTTCAAAAGGATCACATCAGAAGGTCCACAGTTCATATGTTCTACCGCTCAAAATGTCTAACTTAAAAAGTCAAACATTCAAAAGGTCCAAAGAGGCGTGCTCAGATGCATGAGAGCGGGGTGCATGATAACGCAGAGGCGTGCTAAGGCACCTGATAATAGGAGGCTATGAGGGTTAGGTTAGGTTAGGTTAGGTTAGGTTAGGTTAGGTTAGGTTAGGTTAGGTTAGGTTAGGTTAGGTTAGGTTAGGTTAGGTTCGGTAAGGTAAGGTTAGGTCAGGTCAGGTCCGGTCAGTTCAGGTCAGGTTAGGTCAGGTCAGGTCAGGTGTGTATGCCCTAAATCCCTATTTCCTAGTCTGGGGATATCAACCCTCTTTCCAGAATCTGAGTGCGCCTCTGGTCTGGGTACCACTTTTCGAAATGTCATAGAAATATCCCCAAATTCTGCAAGAAAATCCCTAGAGATGAAACAGACGGAGGGAGGGGAAGTTTGAGCAGTGTTAAGTGGTACCCAGACCAGAGGTGCACTCAGATTCAGGAAAGAGGGGTGATATCCCCAGACAAGGAAATAAGGACCAAGGGCATACACAATTGACCTGACCTGACCTGACCTGGCCTGGCCTGGCCTGACCTGACCTGACCTGACCTGACCTGACCTGACCTGACCTGACCTGACCCAACCCAACCCAACCCAACCCAACCCAACCCAACCCAACCCAACCCAACCTAACCCAACCCAACCCAACCCAACCCAACCCAACCCAACCCAACCTAACCTAACCTAACCTAACCCTCATAGCCTCCTATTATCAGGTGCCTTAGCACGCCTCTGCGTTATCATGCACCCCACTCTCATGCATCTGAGCACGCCTCTTTGGACATTTTGAATGTTTGACTTTTTTAAGCTAGACATTTTGAGCGGTAGGACATATGAACTGTGGACCTTCTGATGTGATCCTTTTGAACCGCGAGAGCATATTTTTTTCATACAATGAACTCTACATATACGGAGTAGAATAGTGACGATTTCTGACACATTTGGAACCTTCGATGGTTGTGTATCCTAAAAAGCCTATATCTGCCGTTTTGAATCAAATTGTACCAATGAAATATTTTTAATTTTCTAGAAACATAGTTTTAAGATAATTTTTAAGAAAATATTGCGTTTTTTTTTATATCCAGAGGAATTCAGTTTCTTCGATCCAACATTTTCATCTCTTTTATGATTCATAAGCGGTGCAGCTGAAGCATTTTCAGCGCATGGTTGATGTTCTGTAAAAAAGAAGGAAGGGCAGTGGAAGGAAATTGATTATTTATTGGTTGTTGATATATGTGGCGTGGTTGCTGCCCATTTTTCATAATTGTGATCGATATGCGTATGTTTTTCTTTTCGGGATATATGTGTCATCATTCTCTTTTGTACAGGACAAAGCCGTGGAAATTGTGTATCCGAATTTTGGCGTTATGGTCATATTTATAAGAGCTTTTTTTCCAGTTCCCCCCACCATCACAGTGGGAGCGTTTATTTATCTACAGTCAGCAACGTCCGCCTCAGGCAAACTGGCAGCAAGAACAACAGAAGGCTTTAAGACAAAATTACTTCACAACCACGCATTGGAAAATAGGAGCTTCAAATTACAATAACATCAGTAGTTTCAGGTCCTTGAACCGGAGCAACCAGAGCATGGCCATATCAATATTACCAGTCATTTGGATTGCACCTCAGCGCCATCTATATCGATCCTTTCTGGTGCGTTCCACGCCAATAGCGATCAAACATTGAACCGCTGTCAAGTTCCCACAGTTGCACAGGAAGACAAAAATCGCTCCAAAACCACGCATTACAGGAATTTCAAATGACAATAACAAAACATTTAGAGTTTCAGGTCGATGCACCAGAGCGACCCAGGCTGTGTTCAATTGACCAGTCATTTAAGTTTTACATCAGCGCCATCTATATCACTTATTTGGTGCGCCCACGCCACCAGTGGCCACACATTGAACCACGGTCAAGTTATCCACATCAGGGCGGCAGATCGACACCAGATATTGCTTTCACAGAATTGCATAGTAAGTGCAGGCAAAAATCGGTAATGAGGTAGCTGGCTTCACACATGTTGCCAGATAACTACAGGTTGATCTGTATGATAAGTGCCACAGTTCAAAAGTTCCAAGGGATCAAAACTTCCATTAATTAGAATTGCTACGGGTTAATATATATCATAAGTGCCACTGTTCAAAACTTCATCCAGTGCAATATTCCAAGTACCACAACTGGCGCTGACCACAACTGGTTAGGTTAGGTTAGGTTAGGTTAGGTTAGGTTAGGTTAGGTTAGGTTAGGTTAGGTTAGGTTAGGTTAGGTTAGGTTAGGTTAGGTTAGGTTAGGTTAGGTTAGGTTAGGTTAGGTTAGGTTAGGTTAGGTTAGGTTAGGTTAGGTTAGGTTAGGTTAGGTTAGGTTAGGTTAGGTTAGGTTAGGTTAGGTTAGGTTAGGTTAGGCTAGGTTAGGTTAAGTAGGCACACACAAAGGCGGATCCAGGATTGCCGATCGGGGGCACCTTCCGGGGGGCGCCATCCGGACCGGGGGGCGCCATCAGGACCAGGGGGCGCCACTTATGACCGGCAAAAGCTATCAGGTGGGCGCCAAATCCTATCGGTGGGCGCCGACTCGCATCCTGGGGGGTGGGAAGCGACATTTCAGGGGGGCGCCATCGACCTTTCAGGGGGGCGCCGAGGGTCGATGGGGGGGGCACGTGCCCCCCTTGCCCCCTGGATCCGTCTATGGGCACACAGCGTATCCACAGCAGCTGATGAAGGCAAAGTGCCACCAGGAGGTGAGGTGCGCCACAGGCCAGCTTGCTGAGTCGAGAAAAGATTAGGTCAGGTTTGGTTACATTGTGCTACATGTATAAATATTAAAAAAGAATTACCAAAGGTTTTTGAAAAAGTGCCACTCAGCAATGCAAAAAAACAGTTTTGGCACTAGGAACATTTCAAAGAAGGATGTTTCAGCAACGCCAAAAACAGCTAGACCACTTGGAATATTTCACTGGAGGAAGCTTTGAACAGTGGCACTTACGATCTGGATCAACCTGTGGCGCTTTTGTTTGGAAGGAAGTTTTGATTCATAGGAGCTTTCTGGATCAACTTGTGGTGCTTTTGTTTGAAAGGAAGTTTTGATTCATAGGAGCTTTTGAACTGTGGTACTTATGATGTGGATTTAGCTTGCTGTGATTCTATCTGGCAACATGTGTGAAGCCAGCTACCTCGTTACCCAAAAATCTTCTTCCTTATTTTATACCCTGCCAATATATTTAGGGAATAAAATGTTAAGATTTCCATACATTGACATGGAATGAGAAAGTCAAACAGGCTTCACCAGTTCTTATGAGTAGGGTGGAAACTTGCAACATTTTCCACACTAGTTCCACCTGCAAATGTAAATTGAAATAATGAATTCCAAACCAAGAAGTTTTCGGAGTGCAGACACAAAAAATTAGAACCAAACCCAGGGCGCTCTATGGGCTTGCCAGGCTAGTGCACCCCTAAGCCCAAATAACTACAACTTAGAACCAAACCCTGAGCATTGTGTTGATTGACACATGTAATAATCTACTTCCATTTACACTTAGCTGGAAGGGCTTGTTTATTATTTTGTGACTGGTGCTCATTATTCTGGTTTTAGAACTATACATAGCTGTCATGCTCTAGTCACAATTGTAGTTGACTTTTTGATTGGGCAGCTGGAGTGTCTGAATTTTTTTCAATTGATTGTTTTGTTATTTATTATCACTACTTGAATGCTGAATGATAATATATTATATTTGTGTATGCATGCTTGATCAATATGCATGCTTGATCAATATGCATGCTTATTCTCTACAAAAATTTTTGTAAATAGTGTGTAGATTAGCGATAGTTTCCAATACGTTTAGGACGTTTGGCACTTTTTTCCCTCAAAATCACAAATTCACCATTTTGATTCCAATAATGAAAACACAATAATTTTGCTACTTGCTATCATTATAAGGTAAAGTTTTGGATGCATATGGAATGCTTGGTGCTGTTTTTCCCTGAAAAGTTCTGATTTGCTATTTTGGCTCCAATAAATAAAACAAAATTGTATTTCTATGTATGTAAGGTAGCATGACAACATAATTGTCCAAAATATTATTTTTTAAGATTTGGGGAGCTCTATTACCATGATGAGATGTCTATCTCTTGTATGACTCATAAATGGCACAATGAGAGTTTCTCAAATCAGTGGCTGATCCAGGGGGGGCAACAAAGGCATTTGCAACCCCTAAATAGAAAAGCTTGGGGAAAAACTGTTTTCCCCTGCCCCCAAAGCTGTTGACCTCTTTTGCCCCAACCCATTTTTAGTTTAAAAGCAAGGTTTTGGTGCTTCTAAACTTAACTTCAAACAGAACCACTATACTTAAGCATAAAATTTGGTCTTGGAGAAAGCATAAAATTTGGTCTTGGAGAGCAAAAAGAAGCCTCTTGTGCCCACATCTTTCACTCTGAGACATTTTTAAAGAAATTAGTAGTATTTTTCTCATCAAATTTTGGGTTTACCTCGAGAACCTACCATCCAGTTAGATTGTGGCAGTGTTTCACTGTGTGACTCTTCTGTTTGGGCTTGGCCCCAAACCTACCTGCTAGATCTGCCACTGTCTAAATTATTTTTCAGCACTCCTCTGATTTTGATGTTTCGATATGGCCAAGGTATATCGATATAGGTGGAGCTGCGCTCAAAAATATCGATAATATTTGCAGATTATCCTAGAAATATAATTGAACTGGTTCAATTATGGTGTGGTATTTAAGTTTTTCCCTAGAAATGTAGGCAAAACTTTTTGAAGTTCAAATATGTACACAGTCGTGAAATTGTTTTCACAGAAAGTGGAGGGTGAGACCTAACTCCCAAATCAGGTAGCAATTGGCTCCAATCTTTTAATGCCCAAATGTGTAGTCATGCATTTTTTCAGGCAAATGTTTAGCACTTCATGTGTACTTCAGTTTCTCCGGGGCGTGTCATTTCTCTTCATAAAATAAAAAAGGCGTATTCCTCAATTTAATTTTCAATTCAGGCCAAAATGAAGTGCTGGTGAGGCCGAAAAAATATTAAAAGGTACGTTCTCCGTCTAAAATTTTAGGATTTTAGGGCACTGCATGTGTCGGTAGTATGGTGATAGCAACCAAAATCCGACATAAGGGACTCGGTCCCAGGTGGTGGATACAAGGGGGTTAGGGGCTGAAGACCTAAGGTTTGCTTACCTGACTCGGGGCTTGTGTTCTCCGACAGGGTTGGCCGTCTCACGCCGTGTCCGTTGACAGTAGCTGGTTGAGCCATCGGAGTCCGCCGGAGCGACTTCGAGAAGCAAACCGCGGCCATCGATACCATCAGTGCATCGACAGTTCTGCCGCCGTGATAAGGCGGTACAGTGGTGATAAAGACGAAGATAAGGAGTGCTACGGCGGTGCAACGGTGATAAAGGCGAAGATAAGGTTCGACAAAGTGAATTGATTTTTTAATCATACCTTCTGAGATCGCCACAATCGTGCGCTCACCCTTGCACCCGCATTGCAACCTGATTAGTGACCTGATAACGCCATATGGTTGGGATGATATGCCAGGGCCTCCTCACATGGTGCTAAAGGTCACAGGTCAAGGACCTAACAGTATTTTCAATGCCATTGACTCAAGTGGTTCTGGTCAGATGTGTCATCCAGTCTGATGCATATTTTGTCATGACGTCAGAGTTAGAGGGAATGTGACACCTTGATGGAATCCTGGAATTTAGTGCAATTAGGGGTACTTTTACCTGAAAATCATAGAAGCGACCATGATTTCTCTGAAAACGCACAATAAGTTCAATATTTTGATTTTTTAAATGCTCCTCTAGGGAAAGAAAAGTATCTGCCTGTGGATGTCATGATCTGGCAAACACTACCATATTAAATACGTTTCATGGGCTTCGATTGGCTGATACTCACAGTGATGTCAGCATATGTCATACCAAAAGCTATGACAACTGTAGCCTGCTGCTAAGGGTACATGAGGGGTACATTTCAGGTAGGTTTTAGCTTTTTTCTACGGAAATCTTGAGTTACAAGACAAATGATACATTGAGTACGGCGTTTACCGACTTCCTTTACAACCTGGTCAGCACAGTGCCCAGCACGGCTTAGTTTTGACATGGCCTCGCTTGACATTTCTATTACTCATTGCGTTTTGAGCTGTCTAGCTGGCTTCACCTACCATACGGTTTTCACCCGCAGAATCCCGGTCTCATATCTGGCCATTTGCGACATTTTCTTCCAGTACGATTTGGTTTGCATTCTTTGCTTCATCATTGACCACATTTTAGTTGTTTGGCAAATTATTCAGAAGTGGATGTAACCTTGTACCGCTCGCAGCTATATTTTCACTGAACGACCTTCCGTTTGTGTTCCCGGCATTTGCTTGAGAGCCTGATGATGTGATTGATGCGAAGCTTATTGTTTGTTTCTGTCAATGATGAGCACTCGATTATTACGCCCCGACTTCGATAACTCGATAACCTTTCCTGCGGACAGCGACTTCGATTACGATAAGTACATTGAGCAATATTCCCCGTGGAATATTGTCCGTTTGTTGTGCCGAGCAAGAATTGTTGGTTGGAATATATATATTGACTCTTATTGTTATCGTTTCATCTGGCCGTTTCATGCGAGCTATCGTTATGAGATATATCAAAGAGACAAAGTGCACCGGTGTCCCAATCCCCTCCATTCGGCACCGACGTCCACAGCATCCACTATCTCGCCTCATTATCGGCCTGCATTGTGATACGCAACTTCGTTTTGTTATCTTCGTTCAATACCGCTTCAGCGTGGAGAAACTCGCATTAAACAGTCATATCGTTGACTTAACTATATTGGAAAATATTCATAAACAATGGAAACGACATAACCAGCTCCTTCTGATGGTATATCAGATATAATGTATGTCACAGCAGGGGCATGTAGTTTTAGAAAGATTGAGGGTGCCCAAAATTCCAACCATGTTTTCACCACTATATTAAAACTGATAGTATAGAATGGAGCTTGTTTTGGAATTCCCACAGATCTATTGCACCGCCCAGACCAGTTAAAAAATCTTAAAATAAAAAGCACAAACTTGAACATTTTAAGATCGCTTCGAGGTTTAACTAGAGATACCCCAAAGGTACCAATCCACAACACTGCACCATAGATGGCAGAAACTAGTATTAGACGCGCCTACTTATTTTTTTCATACAGACCACAGGAAAAAATGACACTTTAAACAAACACACTTTAAATAAACACACTACTAACGCTTTGCATCATCCTTTTGAGCTTAGCTCAATCTTCCCGACATTTTTCGTCCTGCTGTGTACATCCTGAGTTATTTTTCGCGGACGCTCGGCCGCCACGGTCATTTTCGTTTCGTCCGGGTTTTGAAGGATCTTACTCCTTTTGAGCAGAACAAAAAACACAAAGCCAGATCGGATGAAAAGGGAGGTTGCTGGAGCACGGCAATTTCTTTACCAGATAGGGTGCTGAGGGCTTGGAGAAGCTTTACCACAGTTTTAGGATGCCCAGGGTATTGAGCAGGCATAGACGTTGTCATCAGTCGGCGATGAAGGTGGGAGTAATTTCCTTGTCACAGCTCCCACTTTTTCTTGCCGATCGAACGAGATGTTTCCTACTCTCGACAGAACATACTTCATAATATTTAGTTTCAGTCAATACACTGAGGATAAAGGCAAACAGCATCGCCTCGATGATAACGGCACCAACCCGGTACTACGCACTCATTAACTCAGCTATCGGTGTTGCCATTCGGACAAAAGTGTGAGCGTTGGCCAGGACGGCACTACGGGAGTGCAGGCGAGTCCCCCATCCAGAAAGTCGGATCACGCGTTACTCACAATATTGCAGCGGGAGAAAGCTCATTGTAAAAAGAACCAGTACTGGAATACTATCGCTATCAGACGGTGCGGCACGAAGCTGCGGTCACAGACTTGGGAGTCTACGCAGACGGTGATACCGTCCGTTTCATGTCCGGAGTTTTCCAAAGCTGACCAAAGGGAGAACATCTCGGCGCGGTGGCGGGAGCACAGCCGTCCGAATGTGGTCTTGTGCCCAGCCAGTCGGCAGTTTTGTAATTCGAAGGCGGAGTTCTTCCGTATTCTTAGCAATCTGCTGTTTATGGCCACAGTTGAGAAAAGAAATCATAGTTATCGAGCTTCGTGCCGGCTCAAGACTCGCACGTACCCCGGTACCTCGATCTTACTCCACAGCCTCACACCTGGTGGGAGAAAGAAAAGTCAGAAAGGAGAAGACTGGAGCAGTGGTGTCGAATTTGATCTGCCTCTTAATCCTATCATACGAGTTCTGAATAGCTAAGGAGTGCATTTTGGAAATGTTTTGACTTATAATTAAATTGACTAGGCCTGATCTTGTTGAAGCTGGGTTCATATATTCAGTTCAGAAATGTATTCGATTAGGATAATTTTGCATATACTTTATTTAACCTGCACAGATATTCGTAAAGTGACAGATAACACGCGCACTGGATGGGGAGGGGCTCAGAGCCCTCCCCCACCTATTTTCCGAGATGACCGGAGAACCATTCGTAGCCAAGAAAACGATATTCGGTCTCATTTGGAAGAATTCAACACCGTGTCAGTTGATGAAAGAATTTGGAAAATCGGTCGCAAGCATGTTTACTTATAGGATTTCTGTGTGTGTGTGTGTGTGTGTGTGTGTGTGTGTGTGTGTGTGTGTGTGTGTGTGTGTGTGTGTGTGTGTGTGTGTGTGTGTGTGTGTGTGTGTGTGTGTGTGTGTGTGTGTGTGTGTGTGCGTGTGCGTGCGTGCGTGCGTGCGTGCGTGCGTGCGTGCGTGCGTGCGTGCGTGTGTGTGTGTGAGAGAGAGAGAGAGAGAGAGAGAGAGAGAGAGAGAGAGAGAGAGAGAGAGAGAGAGAGAGAGAAGAGAGAAAGAGAGAAAGAGAGAAAGAGAGAAAGAGAGAAAGAGAGAAAGAGAGAAAGAGAGAAAGAGAGAGAGAGAGAGAGAGAGAGAGAGAGAGAGAGAGAGAGAGAGAGAGAGAGAGAGAGAGAGAGAGAGAGAGAGAGAGAGAGAGAGAGAGAGAGAGAGAGAGAGAGAGAGAGAGAGAGAGAGAGAGAGAGAGAGAGAGAGCAGTGAGCAGTAAAGGAAAACAAACAACAAAATCAAGGAAGACATAAAACAAAAGACAAATGAACAGATCAAATCCAAAATAAACAATGAAATAAGACATCAACGCAGTTGGTATTGGCAGCACCCAACTTAAAGGGAGATAGTTACTGCTTACGATAAATAGGACCGGTTTTTAGAGAAATTGATAGCCTTACCCAGGGGTACATAATTTAAGCAGATAAGAGGTGTACCAGTAAAGTCGTCTAGAAACGTTGACTTTGAGAGTGATTTAAGGCGTTTGCAGGCCAAATTCACGAAAATGAGAAAAGGACTACTGAAATAAATTTTAATGACCTTTTGATCTAGCCATTAAAAAAATTTCGCGTTTCTCCCTTTAAGTGAACAGACGAATAAAATGGTGGTCAAAACAGAAAATACAGGCAAAAATATGGAGAGAACATAAGCATGCATTGAAATACACCTAGAAATGAAAGAAAGGCAGTGACACTTTTTTTAGCCTAGTATTAAGTATGTAGTTTATTAGTTTAAGTTAACTAAGTAAAGACTTTAAGAGGAAGTAGACTTTAATGAGGTCAAAGTTAGGGGCCCACATAAGGTAGATTATATATATATATATATATATATATATATATGTAGACTGAATGCAAAATTTAGCACAAGCTTGTCTTCGGACCATGTTTCAAAATGAACAAAGGTAAAATAATTCTGTTGATTAATTTACAACAGCAAATACATGCTTATTTAAGACCGACAACTATTCAAGGTTCTGAATGAGTCAGAGGCCATCACTATTCTACTAAATGTATACAAATTTCAAAGTAGGAAGATAAGTATATGCTCCAGTGCTGTTGTGAAAGGGCAATTCTCATTGCTAATACATTGGTACTACCCTTTTTCCTTTGCATGGCAGAGCAGCAAATTACAAAGTTAATCAAAATTCTGACTAGACCATGAGAGCTCTGTATAGTTCTAAAGCCAGAATAATGAGCACCAGCCCCAAAATAATAAACAAACTATCCCTGCAAAGTATGAATTAAGAGATATTAATACATAGGTCAATCAACACAGTGCTGAGGGTTTGGTTCTAATTTTGTTATGTCAGCATTCCAGAAAAATTATTGGTTTGGAATTCCTTATTTCAATTTACATTTGCAGGTGGAAGTACTAGTATGGAACATATGGCACATTTCAACCATATTTATAAGAACTACTGAAGCCTGTGTGACTTTCACATTCTGTGTCAATGTATGGAAATCTAAACATTTTATTCCCTAAATATATTGGCAGGGTATAACATACGGAAGAAGATTTTTACCTGCAATTACTATGCAATTCTGTGAAAGCTCTTAAAAATACGACCATAATGTCAAAATTCGGATACACAATTTCCACGGCTCTGTCCTGTACAAAAGAGAATGATAACACGTATATCCCGAAAAGAAAAACATACGCATTTCGATCAAAATTATGAAAAAAGGCAGCACCCACCGCCACATATATCAGCAACCAATAAATCAATTTCCTTCCGCTGCCTAGCCTTCTTTTTTTACAGAACATCAAGCATGCGCCGAAAATGTTTTAGCTGCACCGCTTATGAATCGTAAAAGAGATGAAAATATTGGATCGAAGAAGCTGAACTTCTCTGGATATTAAAAAAACGCAATATTTCCTTAAAAATTGTCTTGAAACTATGTTTCGAGAAAATTAAAAATATTCAATTGTTACAACTTAATTCAAAACGGCAGATATAGGCTTTTTAGGATACACAACCATTGAAGGTTCCAAATGTGTCAGAAATCGTCACTATTCTACTCCGTGTATGTAAAATTCATTGTATGAAAAAAATATGCACCGCGAGATGTGATCCACCTACTGCGATAATACCCCCTCGATGCAGCATTGAGCGCAGTCAAGGCCGTACCCTGGCACATACCACCCCCCATCCAAAGTTTTCTACTACAATTATTCTACTGGGCGTACAAATTGGTCGCTGTCTTTGACTTTGCATGTAAAATTGCCTGTTTTTGGCGGGCTCTCAGTGCTAAAGCAAAATGGCTTTCTCACAAAAATAAAATGAAAAGAATACTCACTCTGTCCAACTTTCATTTCTGGGGTTTTACAAGCAAAGCCCATGAAAACTTTTGAGGAGCGGTGCAAAAGCTTGAGACATGTTTCCCAGTCTCTGACGAAGCTTGGGCTCGAACCCAGGTTTAAGCTAAATTTTTCGCCGAGCAGGATCTGCAAGTTCACCGCAATCATTGCAAGCCCTCGTTTTTATTCTGGAATGGAAGTGCTAGACGAGTAAGGAGAGGACGAGTAAGGATAATGGTACAAATTATATGCCTACGAATGTCCTACTAAGCTCCGCATATAACCGAAAGCAGCATGTTCTCGTTATCGGAAAGCGGCCGCGTTCGCGGAATGATATCACATACGTGGATCCAGGGCGGCAAGGGGGGGCACGTGCCCCCGTCGACCATCAGCGCCCCCTCAAATGGTCACGGCACCCCCTGAAAGGTCGATGGCGCCCCCTGTACTATTGATTCCCACCCCCCACCCAAGGATGCCCAAGGTCCTTTACTACCCTGATACATACATACTGATACCAGGTATGGGTCATCCGGCGTTTATTACGCCTAACGCTTATATGGTTGAAATAAATTTGATTTTCACGCAAAGCTAAAAGTAAGATGTTTGATGCAATGCAGCGTGTCTAGTGGTGGATCTAGCCGGCCGATTTGGGGGGCAAACCAAAGTCGAAAGCAAAAAAAGCGCCACGCAGTGAAATATTGCACTACAATATGGCTTCCCGGTAGAATTTTGGGTATTTGAGGGAAAAGCAAAAAAAACCGTAAAGTATAGGCTCAAGATACTTTTTTCCTATTCAAGGCCTAATATTTACACTGAACTCCACTGGTTCTGTTTGAAATTGCGAGTTAAAGCACCAAAATCTTGCTTATAAACTTAAAAGGAGTCGGGGAAAAAAGTTGACCGCTTGGGGGGGGCAAAAACATAGCTTTGCCCCCCAGTTTTTTTCATTTTGGAGAATGTCTTTTTTCCCCACCCTGGATCCGCCACTGGTCTGATCCAGGGTATCTTTGAATAATTCAACCGGTGGCAGATCCAGAAATTCATTCCAAGGTGCTAGAGGGTTCGAGGCTGACCCGCCAGTACCTCGGGCAGCCCCTCGCCTATGTATTAACTAGGTTCGGACATGGGGGGCTTGAGCTCCCTAGCCTCTCATCATCATCATTTGGTGTTTTAGGGCGCGCCGACAACAAGGGTCATGTGGCGCCCATAACGCTAGACAAGATATGTATAAAAGAGTTTTAACATCTCAGGGGCTTAAGGTGTGTCAAGGGTAAAATGTAAATACACCGCACGTGCTTCAACAAGTCAAAGAGTGAAAAGACAGGCGATTACGTCCTAGGATGGTGAGTAAATGACATTAAATGAGACACTTTAAAAAAAGCGGCAATAGCCGTGAAGTCCACGGTTGGATGCTCTCCAAGCAGCGAATCCAGTGGAGGCGACCCGTGAAAGTATCGCTGTCTCTCAACATCAAAATCTCGACAATCCACGAGAACGTGGCGCACAGACAGGCGCTCCCCACAGCGAGCACACTCCGGCGGGACATCTCTACAAAGTAAAAATGAATGTGTTGCGTGGGTGTGGCCAATGCGGAGCCTAGAGAGGATCACCTCCTCCCTCCTTGAACTCGCAGAACCTGAAAAGCGCTTACCGATCAGCGGTTTCAGGGCCCGAAGCCTCTGACCCTTTGGGTCCGTATCCCACCTGTCCTGCCATAATTTAGTCACGTGTTTTCGAATATGTGGGAACCAATCAGAGCAAGGGATCCGAAGGCCCGATGGTACGGTGCCCTGTGCTGCCTGCTTTGCAGCGAGATCGGCGCGCTCGTTTCCAACGATACCTGAATGACTGGGGACCCAGGCTAGTATAACTTGCTTTTTCTTGACATGCGTTCGGTGAAGTCTGTGTCTGATTTCATCTAATCTCCCCTAGCCCTCGCCCCACCGGGGGGCCATCGATGGCCCCCTAAGGTTTTTCCGGGATAGCAGAAAAACGACGAGGCGCAGCACCGCGGTTGAGGGCTCTACCTCTCACTGCATCATTTTCCCATCATCCCCGAAATTTTTTACCCCGGGTCACCCAAGGTCAGGTCACCAGACGAGGTCAACCAAGGTCACCTCGCTTCACTTTAGAGCTCTGTAAGAGCTACATTTCAAAGTCGATCGATTTGAAACTTCCTACACTTCATGACCCCTCCAGGGTCTACAAGGTGTATATCCGGGATTTTTTCGATTTCGTGCCCTGAGGTCAGGTCACGAGGCGACCTCTCCCATTGCAAAAGCATGGGGAAAAGCTATTTCATGATATAAAAGCCACAAAAATGATTGCAAATACTCAGACTGCTCAGAACAACGTTTTTGGACACCCTTTCACGGATCCCAGGGGTCATATTTGCCCTTCCACTTTTCCAAGGTCATCCAAGGTCACCGGAGGTAAAAAACAGTATTTTGACAATAACTTTTGACCTAATTGAGCTAGAGCGATGAAACAAACACCATCGTGTTTGTCTTGTCACTGGCTTTCATTTGATATACGGCAAGGTCACTTTTTGACCTTTCGTGACCTCAGGTCATATTAGGTCACGAGGTGACCTCTGGCGGTCAAACCACTGGCGGGAGGTCTTTACGTTCCACATAGCGGAAAAAGTACAGGCAATTTTCTATCAAATGTACTTTACCAGGCCTCAATAGCTCTAATGACATAAGAGTTATGCCCAGTTTGCTTAATCATTGCATATTTGAGTGAAAATAGCCAATCTTGACCTAATTTGACCTCTGGAGGTCAAACCATTGACCTGAGCACTAAAACATGCGAAGTAATTTCTTACTGAATTCACGCGAGCTTTCTATTGCACTTTGCAGATTTGCGCTAACGCCCATATTTTCGGAGTTAGAGGGGGGCCATCGATGGCCCCCTCGGTGGGGCGAAGGTGGCGCCGGACCCCCGGTGGGGCGCGGGCTAGCCTGATCAAAGACCTTCTGTACCGGATTCCTCACTTTATTAAGAATCAAAACAGAATGCTCCCAGCATCTGGAAAAGACGGGAAGACGATGTCATTACCTCAGCAGAATATCACACTCCTACATCCCCCCCAGTTTTTTAAGACCGATACAAAAACTTAATGTGCTGATATCGACAGATCCCGGGTCGGTCAAAGAGGACGTGCAACACGTAACGTAACGGGCGACACCTTCTGCCTCTTGGCACGGTATTACGTACAGGAACGCAATCTGAAACGGGTAGCCAGAACAGGCCAACACATTACACAGTGAAGTCGTCGAGGTACCGGGGGCGCCTGTGGGCCCTCTGACTGCGCCTGAGGCCGGAGTCCTCAACAGGATCCTGGGAGGTTGGACCAGGTGCGGTAGACGGGGAAGGTGTCACCTGCGACCCCCGAGCGCCAGGTGATCGGGGATCGGGTAGAGACTCCGAAGGTCTAGCATCTTGGTGAGCGAGCCCCTCCTGCATTGCACTAGGGGTACTCGGCGGCGTGGTACAAGCACCCGCAGGAACGACATCGTCCTGTCGGTGGTCCGGGGCGGTGGTGCTCTTCTGCGCCTGTGGTGCGGCGGCCCCTTCGTCAGCCGCAGGTGGTGTCGGCAGTGGTAGTGCCACCGGCCGCTTCTCAAATGGTGCCAGGGCTTGTATGGAGCGCAGGTATCGCCGGTTACGCAGGGTGACGCGACCCAAGCCGTGAACCTTGACGAGATATTGGTCGTGGGGCCGAACTTCGGACACTATGCCTGTGCGATCCCACCGTGTCGGGTGGGGGCCGGTCTGGTTTTGGACCAGTACGACTGTTCCGGGGGCTAGCGGCGGCAGGGAATGAGCATGCCGGCCGAGAACGTCAACGTGCCTTGCAAAGCGGAGTTTCAGGGCTTGTTCCTGGCATGCCCACGTCTCACGCCACGCCGGATGAACCGAAGGATGATTGAAGACAGGCGTCACCGGAGTGACGGGTAGGAGATCCCTCAAGCTGCGCCCGAACACGATCTGCGCTGGAGACAGGCCGGTCGCCGGGTCTGGGGTATTCCGGAACTGTAGAAGCCCCGCAGCTACGCTCTCGGTATCGATGGCACCTGCATCAGCAGTGGGTGAAGCAAGAAGCCGTTTCATGGCTTTGACGGCGACCTCAGCCCGGCCGTTCGATTGAGGGTGATACGCAGAAGACAACCGATGACGGACACCCCAGCGCTTCAAAGCGCGGCAGTGTCGCGGGCGGTGAACTCGGGACCACCATCCGTGCTGAGCTCTTCGGGGACCCCAAACGTGGTGAAATACCCAATAAGAGCTTTGCTGAGGCCCTGAGCGCCAGACAAAGACGCAACAATGTGCGGCCACCCGCTGAAACGGTCTACGATGACAAGGTATCCTACACCACGGAGCACGAAGAAATCAGCAGCTACCGCTTGGAAGGGCCGAGTGGGGCTCAGTGGCTCGACGGGTGGGGCAGGAGGCTGTGAGGGCGAGATGCGCCAACACTCTAGGCACGTCTCGCTTACCTTAGCAACGTCCTTTGAGAGGCCTGGCCAGAAGACTGTGGTCTGAGCGCGATTGAGCATCTTCCCGACCCCTTGGTGGGCTGCATGAAGAGCATGGAGGACCTCTGCCCTCAGCGGCGGGGGGACGAGTACCCGGTTACCCTTCAGGATGACATCACCGACCAGCGTGAGGTCATTGCGGTGGGGCCAGTATGGTTGCAGGGATTGTGACATGTCGTCACGCGATGACGGGAAGCCGGATTCGACGAGTGCCGCGAGTGCCCTCAGATCATCATCACACCGGGTGGCTTCCCGGACCCGTTCCCAGGTAACGGCCCCGAAGGCAGGGAGAGACGCACAAACCTCGGCAGTCACGGCGGCCTCCATGTCGTCAGGTAGGTCGGCTGCAGTTCGAACGGCAGCCAGGGCCGCATTCCGGCACGTGTGAGCCTCGTCGGATACTGACGGCGGGTAGCGCGACGCGGTGTCGGCGGCCGTGTTGTCCTTACCAGGTACGTGAACGATTCGATACTGCCACATTAGTGTACGCTGCTTCAGACGGAAGAGGCGGGGGTTGTGGATGTCATCCAGGGCGCGATCCCCCAGAATCTTCACCAGCGGCTTGTGGTCCGTGGCGATCACGAGGTCTCGGCAGCCCATCGTAAAGAAGCGGCTATCCTCGAGTGCCCAAGCAACAGCAGGCGCCTCGCCCTCTACGGGGGCATACCGTCTCTCGGAGTCGCGCAGAAAGCGGGAGCCGACCAGTGTCACTCGCCAACCGGCGGAGCATCATCCCGGTGTAAGGGACGAGCAGTCACAGTGCTGCTGATGAAGCCAGTAGCCTACGCCTGTCGTCGACCAGTCCGGAGTTAAGCACGTCTTACGGTTCGGATCGAAGATTTCGACGCCCTCTTGGACTTGTTTGACGATGGCCGCTTTCGAAGCGCGGAAGGCTGTTTCCAGTTCGTCATTCCAGCGAAACTTGACCTTGGGACTGAGGAGTGGTTTGAACGGAGCCATCAGTGCCACCGTTCGACCGTAGTGAGAGACTTGGTTGACCAGGCCGAACCATGCCCGAACGTCGGTTAAGTTGGTGGGCGTCGGGAATGACGCGATGGCAGCCAGGAACTTGGGAAGCGGTCTCACCTCCGAGGCAGTGACGCGGAAGCCTGCGAAATCCACTTCTTGAGACGAGAACTGTAGCTTGGCCGGGTTGAGTATCACGCCGTTCCTGCCAACCAGTTCCAGGAACTCGATGACGCGCCACCAGTGCGTTGCCAAGTCGGTGTCCCACAGAACAGTATCATCGACGCATTTCGACTTGCGCTGAACGTCCGTGATTATGGCGTCGTACCGCTCTGTATACGCATCCTGAGAGGCCAGGAACCCCATGGGCGCCCGACGATAACGGAAGCGGACCTGCTCGGTGATGAATGTAGTCTTGTGGCGGTCGTCGGGACGAATCTCAATAGAATGGAAGCCATTCCATGCATCAGTGACTGTCTTGTACGTCCCTGGCGGAATCGCGCGAGCCTGCTTCACAGAGGGAACGGTGTGATGAGTTTCCCGTACGCTGTGGCGGTTCAGGGGCTGCAGATTGACTGTCCGGCGAGGGGAACCGTCGGCCTTCGGAGTGACCACCATGCTGTGAAGCCAGGTGACCGGAGTGTTTGGGGGAACGCGTTCGATCACCCCCATGGCCACGTCCTGCCTCAAGTTGCCTGACGACCTCGTCCCGCCAGTGAAGAGCGACGTGGGGAGGTCGAGTGGTGACGAAGGGTTTCAGGACAGGATCCACCCGGAGTTCCATGGGTGGACCAGACATTGCAGGAAGTGGTTGGTGTGTGCACGTGTTGAACGTCGATGAGGCGTATGTGTCAAGTAGCCACGCTTTCATGCGCTCAGAGTTCTCGGGTGAAGGAGCCATAGGCAGCTGGTCTGGGCGCCCCGGCGGAAGCGTGCGACGCGGGCACCCGCAGTCTGCGAGGCTGCTGGGCGGTGGGAAAGCCGTAGGCGCCTCACCGCTGGAGGCCGCGACGGCTGCGCCAACCTTCGGGAAGTCGGGGCCCAGTACACCCAGCTGAGTCAGAACCGCACGGCTCAGGTAGAACCGGTCAGTGGAGTCGGTGACGTACACCATCGCTGAGGTCGAAACGGGCGCGTGTTGAGGTGTCCGCCCGGTCAGGGTAAGAAAGATCGCACCGAGCACGTTGATTTCCTCGCTGTTGGCGGCAAGTATGCGCTTAGTCACACGGGTTAGGTGGGATCGACCGAGGCCCAGCTTGTTTAGGACGGGGAGGCCCATCAGACACGTCTGCGCGCCGGAGTCAGCGACGGCCTGAACGCCCGCTGACCGGGTTGGGGGGCGCTCGAGACCTAGCTTCTTGTACGCGTCCGAGTCCACGGCTGCCTGAACCTGCAATGTGGGTTGTGGCAGTGCTGCCCCAGAGCGCCAACCGCGGGTGCCGTCAAAGACGTAGCGGTCGGTGAGGCTGACGAAACCCCCACCGAAACGGCTCACGCTGTTGATGGAAGGCTCGGAGGCGAAGGGGAGGGCGTGGGGACGTCGATGGAGTCCACGTGTTGGAATAGAGCGGCTGTTCCCGGCACGTCGGAATCCTGACGCGCGGATGGGGTTGGAGCCCGCCCGCGTCGTGGATTGGCCGTCCTCCAGCACTCCAAGCAGACGGTGAACTCTTTCAGACGTCCTCGCACTCGGCCGAACTGGGGCGTCAGTCGCCCACAGGCACACCGAAACGTCTGCTTGAGCTTCGACTCCTCTTGCTGTTGCCTCGATCGTTGTTGGCCCCGCTTGTACGAGCTGGCAGCAACACGTGCGCACTCGGATGCGACCGTACGTGCCGCAGTTTCCTTGCCTTCGATCAGGGCGACCGTGTCTTCGAGAGACTTCTGGTCTAAGCCCTGAGTGCCCAAGACCTCCTGACGGATGCTCTCGTCGGAGAGGCCGTTCAGCAGCGCGAGTTGCACGATTTCGTCGGTGTAGTTTATGCGTACGGTGCCTTGACAGCCGGGTGCGTCACATGGGGCAGACTTGTGCCACCGGCATACGTTGGCCAGTCCGCGGAGGCGCGCCACGTATTGGCGCACCGGTTCCCACCGTCCTGAGGGGAGTGAAGGAGGGAAGCTCGGCGGGCACTGAACGCGATAGAGACCACGGCCAAGCGCTTCATGGCCTGCATGACTTCCTCTACGGATTTGCAGGCGATGGCCGGGTCCTCCCGGAACACGGCGCTCTCCAGTGCGGGCTCACAGCAGGCGAGAAGCTGCGCCGTATCCTGGCCTGAGGCTAGGTCGGTTCCGTTGCAGAAAACGGCCCACCGTTGAGTGAAGGCCAACCACTCATCCTCACTTATCCCCTGCTTGAGCGAGGGACGGTTAATTTTAGGAGGCTTCTGGCGGGTGGAGCTCGCAGTGTGCACATTGGCCTGGTGCAGTTGCATCAAGACGATGCAGGTCTGCATGTCAGGTGCGGTCTTGGTCGCACCGCAACCGGCGGCTTCGCATGTGAGCGTGACGCCCGCTGGTGCTGGGAGCATGATCAAAGACCTTCTGTACCGGATTCCTCACTTTATTAAGAATCAAAACAGAATGTTCCCAGCATCTGGAAAAGACGGGAAGACGATGTCATTACCTCAGCAGAATATCACACTCCTACATAGCCCCCCATTGCATCCACCACTGACCACAACGGAATTGCATTTATTTCCCCCCTCCCAGGTCACTAAAGGTACAGAGAGAGGCCCGAACACTGACCTTGGGAGGGACACTATCCCCATCCCAAATTGTATATATGGGTCGAAGGCACGAGAAGACACATGGCTTGGCAAGATTCGTACGTTTTTAACGGCCGGCAGTGGTTGGTCTTCCAAGTCGAGGTAAAAACAGGCACGCATTTGTCGATAAATGACATCTTCTATTTATTTGTAACGCAACATCGTGCGAGACCAAGATACCTTTGTGCGAGACGGCCCGGAGCGACTCCGACAGCCGGAACGGGTGGAGCGGGGTACAGCGGGCCAGCCGCTGCCGTTTCCGATTTTGGCCGCGGCGTGGTGCGGCACCTGCTCCCGACTAGCATGCATGGGTGGAAATCACTGGGGGGTGGGGGTCAGGCCCCCTGGATTTTGGGTCTCCCAAAGGCTTTGTATAGGGCTTGTATTACCGTGCCAGGGTTAACCCACCCAGTCCAGGGGGGGCCTGGACCGAGAAGTGCTAGCATGGGCAGTGGAGATGGGCCTAGTGTTAACGCCCAGTGGTGGGGGTTCTAAGGTGCCCCTTACCCGAGATAAAAAATCAAGAGCGTTAGAAAAACGTTTTTGGAAGGTGGTGCATGGAGGCCATGGAGGTCTACATTATACCCAAGGTCATTGGCCTAGGTCAATATCTTCAAGGTCAAACGAGGTCGCAAAGGTCACATTTGGGTCGTTCTGGAGACCTGCTGGGAAATGCCGTGATTATGCAAAAAAACCGGGGATACACTAAAATCGGACGAAGGTTTACCCTCGTCCCGGTGGGGGGTGTGTTTGAACACCCCCTCGGGGGTATTTTTTCCGGCGGCACGAAAAAACGGCGGCGCGAAGCGCTGCCGTACACGGCACACCTTATCCTTGATAGATTTCGCAACTTTCCCCAAAATTTTAAGGTTGGGTCATCTCAGGTCAGGTCACCAGTGCACGTCAAATGACCTCACCTCCGAAAATGCTAAGGTGGCATAAATAAGAAATGGGTGAAGCTTTTGAACTGAAACTTTTACTTCTTAATGGGCCCACCGGGTGCTACATCTATTCCGTAATTTTTCATATCGATGACATTAGGTCAAGTGTGGACAATGACGTCTCCATTGGAAATACATGGGGAAACCAGAAATTGAGCTGTATTTATGTAGATACAACTGAGAATATCCTCATATTCTTCAAATCGTAGTATCCTGGGCGCCTTCCCAGGTTCATATAGCAATCTTTGACATGTGACCTCTGAGAGGTCATCTGGAGCTAATTAAGCAGTTTTCAGACTTAAGTCAGTAACTTTGCAGGAAATGATGATGCCGCTTTTATTTTGATACCATTACGTTCGGATTGCTATTGCCAGTCGATTGCTAAGCATATTGACCATGTTAGGGAGCCCTAATGTGCCCCACCTCGTGGGATTTAGGCAACCAATAATGTAAGAAAACACCTGTCACTACAATAAGCTAAAAATTATTAACAAATACACTGCGTGAAAAATGTCATACCAAAAGAACGACGTGAAAGGACCCAGTAGTTCCGATTTTTAACATGTCTGACCCCCAGTTGTAGCAACCTCCAAGGATTGGTCACGACGCCATGCTCACATCTCGTCGTTTGTAGACGAGTTGTAACATGTCGATCGGGAGCTCTCTTGATCTACACGTTGACAACAAATACTCACTAAAGATAATAAATTCTTTCCACGCGCGCAACATTACGAAACCTCTACCCGCCAGGAGACAAATGTTTGCAACGAGGGCTGTGTTTGGCCGATATTTATTTGGCAAATCAACAGGAATGATCGGATACGGCGTGTGGTCCCTGACCGATCGCGGCTGCGTGTGCCCCGCCAGCACACAGCAGACGTGCACCTCACTAGCAGACGCCGCGACCAACAGGCGGCAGTTACAAAAGCAGAGCAGAGCAGAGGCACATATTTCCTCAGACTTCTCACCACAATCACGCAAATACACGAGGCTCTACACGGCACAGGGCGTGCCATGTGTCCGACATACCGGAAGGATCCTGCTCGTTCTCATCGGAGACATTCAGCATAGGGCTGGCAGCAACCACCACCGCCAGTAGAGCTCCGTCCGGCCCAATGCTCACACATTCGACGCGCATGTAACACAGGGTGGGCGATCCATCCCGCAATCGAAAATTGGACGCGAGCGAAGGCAAACGCAAGATGGAAAATACAACGTTCACACTTAAAATCATCGGCATAGTAATAAGCCATCTCACAAAGAAATCCCAGAAAAAAGCAGCGCAGAGTACCGAGGCCACTTTGCAGGACCTCTCCAGCGTGCCGAGTGGGTTTGAGAAGGGAAATTAGGCACCATATGCAACTGTAGACAAAAGCAGCTGAATACAAGGTTCTCGCACTTCTCGTCCGAGGATACAGGCGCCATCAGAACCATTGGAGCCGGAGTCTCCGCCACACATGCCATCCAACCACTGGTGTTACACACGCATCCAAGCAGCGGCAGATTATGCCGTGAAATCTTACACCACACAACATGGAGCTGAAAAACCGACTCTAGAAACCTCGCTACTGTTCGGTTAACTTATTTCCATCCGGAAGACGGATGAATGTTACGAGAGGGGGGGACATTTGTTAGTTGATTATGCAGTTGCCCTCCCATTCACATTCATTTCCAAAACCAAAATATCAACAGGTCAACAGGTCGTTCACCCACCTGTTTGCACCGTGTACCAACGACGGGAATGCACGAGGAATTCTACCTAACTACGTACATGATGGGATGCCGCCTTCTACGCTAACACAACCCAACAGAGTTAGTGCCGCATCAAAACCAACCTGCAGGTTGGTGCCGCGTCAGTACAACCCAGCAGGGCTAGTGCCGCGTCAGCAGAACCCAGCAGGGCTAGTGCCGCGTCAGTACAACCCAGCAGGGCTAGTGCCGCGTCAGCACAACTAAACAGGATGGTACCGCGTCAGTACAACCCAGCAGGGCTAGTGCCGCGTCAGCACAACCAAACTGGTTGGTACCGCGTCAGTACGACCCAGCAGGGCTAGTGCCGCGTCAGCACAACCAAACTGGTTGGTACCGCGTCAGTACAACCCAGCAGGGCTAGTGCCGCGTCAGTACAACCCAGCAGGGCTAGTGCCGCGTCAGCACAACTAAACAGGATGGTGCCGCGTCAGTACAACCCAGCAGGGCTAGTGCCGCGTCAGCACAACCAAACTGGTTGGTACCGCGTCAGTACAACCCAGCAGGGCTAGTGCCGCGTCAGCACAACCAAACTGGTTGGTACCGCGTCAGTACAACCCAGCAGGGCTAGTGCCGCGTCAGCACAACCAAACTGGTTGGTACCGCGTCAGTACAACCCAGCAGGGCTAGTGCCGCGTCAGCACAACCAAACTGGTTGGTACCGCGTCAGTACAACCCAGCAGGGCTAGTGCCGCGTCAGCACAACCAAACTGGTTGGTACCGCGTCAGTACAACCCTGCAGGTTAGCGTTGCGTCGGTACAACCGCCGAAGGGCAGCTGCGATGGCATAGACAAGCCGGGAGAGCGGCATCAGTCGGTGAAGGTTTTGCTGGGCGGAAGGGTGGAGCGCTGGTCCTCGATGCGCTCCGATTGTAGCCGCAGGATGAGCGAAAAGAAGTCCTCATCCGGCACGGTGGGCGCCGACGTCTGAACCGGAATGGCCAGCTCTGGCAGCACGGAGCGCTGGTCGTCCAGTCGGGAGCCCTGCCGACCCCGGTCAGGTCACACCCTGCTCACCGCGTCACACAACGGGTCACGGTTCGGGCGTGTCCAAGCCACGCCTGGTCACTCGGAGTTCGAAACCTTCTCAGCGGAATTATGGTTAGATATGGTTTGACGAAAGCTTATAGGGAATGTGGCACCTTGCTAAAGGGATCTGAGCTGAGATAGTCTTGTGATATAGCATGCCGAGAAACCACTTGATAGATAGTTCATTTGTCTCGGAACTTACCGTTCGCGGAGAAGAGGTAAAAATTAACCACCTATCGACCCCCACCTCCCCCGGTGGTCGCCTGGTATGAGGTAGTCATGGGAACCTGACGAAATGCTCAAGCCCCGCTGCGCGGACATGTTTATTGATTGGACCATTTTAAAATCAACCTACCTTTGGAACTGCCTTTGGAACTAACACCTCAAAAACAACCTTCTTCAGGGACTAGTTTGAGACGTGAAATGTTTCTTATATACCAGGAAAAAAACAGAAATCGATGCGTCACTTTGCTTCCTAATAATAGCCTCTTTTAGCTAAAAAAACCTTCATTTGTTGTGAAATCAGAAGTTCAATCTGGCACAAAGTATAACCAGAGCATACGCCAATTCGAAGTCTCACTGATCCAGATACTTTGTTTTACATAAAACTGACAGAAATTAAATAACACAAAATATTAGACTTGTGAGCCATTTTCGGTAGAAATATGGCCAAATTCATTATTTTCAATAAAGACTGTCACTAAAAGCACTTCAATCTGGAATTGCACCGATGTGCCACATTTCCTTTAAAGTTTACGCCAGGAAAATTATACAAAATGCATGCATGTATGACAGAAAGATAAGTGACAAAGGAAAAAAGAAAAAAACATTGGAAAACTTCAACTGCAAATATGCTTAATAGCTTCTTGTACAAATTTATAGATTTACCATTTCATACGTTTGTTACGTAGACTTCTCTTTTTAAATAAACATGTATATATTTATCATTCACATCAAACGGGTCGGAATAGGGAATGGGCCAGGGAGCCTGGGTTCCACTTTTATTACACAAATCCCGAAGTTAGTCAAATTTGAAAAATACATTGAAAATTTGTGTAACCAGCCAGTGTGGAAGGCAACAGTAAACCGAATCCGGTGAGTTTTTGGTTCTAGAGGGAATCATTTATTGTCAGCAACAGGTTGCAATTGGAATCAGCCCTTCATCTTTTGGCCGGTGGCGACGATTCTTATTCCAATCTCCAGTCCCCAGATTTACAACCCTCTGTATAGAACATCTCCGAAGTCCCTGTCTAGTCCGGTGGAGCGGGTGGGCCCACCTGGCAGCGGATGAGCATGTCGAAGAAGTGGTCGTCGGGGAGTCCATCGGCCTCCGAGGCGACGCTGAGCCGCTGGATGAAGTCGCGGCTGCCGCTGAAGCCGGGCAGCTGCAGCTCGGTGCGCGGCAGGTCGGCCCTCTGCTCGTCCATCCTCCGCGACTGCATGCCTGCCGACGGCGCGCAACAGCGGGTCTGCGGCGTCTGTAGCTCGCGATTTAAACACGCCGTTAGATGGCATCATGTGTTGTTGGGGGCCCTGTGACTGCCCTAATTTACCGTGTCCAAACAGGTGGAACCACGTGTCGGAGGTAGTGCAAGGGCGGAAGGAGCTAATGATGTTTCAATTGGGTGGCCCGAATCTTGCCTGCGGCCGGTGCGTACAGGAAGGCGGTTTAAGAGACTGACGTATGTTTGGGCACTGAGTTGGAACACTAAGCCTCTTCTAAAACGGTGGATCATGAAATCGAGTAAATCAACAGAACGCGACAAGAGAGAGAGAGAGAGAGAGAGAGAGAGAGAGAGAGAGAGAGAGAGAGACAGAGAGAGAGACAGAGAGACAGAGAGACAGAGAGACAGAGAGACAGAGACAGAGAGACAGAGAGACAGAGAGAGAGAGAGACAGAGAGAGAGAGAGAGAGAGAGAGAGAGAGACAGAGACAGAGACAGAGACAGAGACAGAGACAGAGACAGAGACAGAGACAGAGACAGAGACAGAGACAGAGACAGAGACAGAGACAGAGACAGAGACAGAGACAGAGACAGAGACAGAGACAGAGACAGAGACAGAGACAGAGACAGAGACAGAGACAGAGACAGAGACAGAGACAGAGACAGAGACAGAGACAGAGACAGAGACAGAGACAGAGACAGAGACAGAGACAGAGACAGAGACAGAGACAGAGACAGAGACAGAGACAGAGAGACAGAGACAGAGACAGAGACAGAGACAGAGACAGAGACAGAGACAGAGACAGAGACAGAGACAGAGACAGAGACAGAGACAGAGACAGAGACAGAGACAGAGACAGAGACAGAGACAGAGACAGAGACAGAGACAGAGACAGAGACAGAGACAGAGACAGAGACAGAGACAGAGACAGAGACAGAGACAGAGACAGAGACAGAGACAGAGACAGAGACAGAGACAGAGACAGAGACAGAGACAGAGACAGAGACAGAGACAGAGACAGAGACAGAGACAGAGACAGAGACAGAGACAGAGACAGAGACAGAGAGAGAGAGAGAGAGAGAGAGAGAGAGAGAGAGAGAGAGAGAGAGAGAGAGAGAGAGAGAGAGAGAGAGAGAGAGAGAGAGAGAGAGAGAGAGAGAGAGAGAGAGAGAGAGAGAGAGAGAGAGAGAGAGAGAGAGAGAGAGAGAGAGAGAGAGAGAGAGAGAGAGAGAGAGAGAGAGAGAGAGAGAGAGAGAGAGAGAAGGTCCAAGAGTGATGTTCCATAGGAGCAATACATTGCTCGGACGATGGCGTCCTTCTTTTCCGGTTTGGTCGGGCTTGTCGGCATCTAGGCCTCCAGGAGATCGGTCCTCCCGCTAAACCGGACAACTGCACCAGGTTCATCCTATGTAATTTCTATTGGTGGGCACGGATCGAGTAGGTCTGTTCTTGCCTCTTGGTATTTTGGGCGATAGCATATGAAGTGTTCTGTGTCTTCTTGGACATTGCAAACTTCACAGTTCCCATATGCCCCGGGTCTCTTCCAGCGGGAAAAGGGTTGTTTGGAGTAAGCCGGGGCATGGCTTCGCTATCAGCTGGTGGAGGGTAACCTATTTCCTGCGGCTTCAACCTCACGCATCTTTGATACGCCTATCCCCCCATAGCCCGGCGATGCGGGTGGTCCACTGGCACCGTTGTGTTATATACACCCACTGCATACTTTTCTTACAGGATCTCTCTTGATGGCAGTTTTTGCACTTTTAAGTCGATTGGTGGGGCTTGTTCTGATTCTCTGGTTTGATTTCTGCCCTGGTTTGCTTCTGCGTCAGCCTCTTCGTTCCCCCCTTACTCACGCGTTGCCTGGGACATAGAAGCTAGAGGCTTGTACCACTGCTCCGCAACCGTCGCCATGGAGCCCAAGATTTAACTATCGTGGCAGGCTGTGGTCGCTATGGCCCGCTCTTGATGCGCTCTAGGCGTCCTCGTGCGAGCCGTCTCCCGTTGCAAGTCCACAAACACAGATACGAGTTTCCGATCCCACATTTATAATAAGGAAATGCGAGGAGTTCGATCGCTGGATCGAACTAGATTCCGTGTCCTTTGGAGATCAGTGGATGGTTCTACCCTCTATTTTTTCTTTTTATTTCAATGTCCTGTACCCGATCTCCATCAAACATAGCAGTGAGCGGTGGCAATTCGTGGAACACCCCTGCAATCTGCGCACCTCGTGTTTTGTCCGACAGCAACAGCGGTCCAGCGCCAGAGCGCAACACAGGTCTCCGGGGTGCAATCGCACGCAGCCGCTCTCTCCACATCTGCTGACGCGCAAACACGCCAGCGGCGCGGCTTAGGCAAACAGCTCCGTCTCCGGTGCCGGCGCGGTGCCACCGTCCGAACGGCCATTTCCACTGCAGCCGCCGGCAGTGCCCGGCGTCAGTGTGTACTCTCCACACGGCCACCGGCCACCGATCAATGACCGGCGCGGGGCCCAGCCTGACCCCACACCGGCACAGCAAGACGACGCAACAGGTGCCGACCCCAACATTTGGCGAAGGGATCTACTGGTGAAAGTAACTCATTACCCACCAGGCAGCCATTTTGGCTCGATAGTTTTGGTCAGTAGGCACAGTAAATTCAGCAAGGAGGGAACAAAATGAGATAACACAAAAGTCGGAGGTGCAAAGGAACATGTTACTTATTCGAAGAGAGCAGCGTAGCTCATCGCCGTCGAAAACTAGACAGCCACCATCAATCAAGGCCAGTCCTTCTAATATGTCACACGGGCTGTCGTTTCCTTGAATCAAGGGGTATTTCAGGCAGTGGCAGGTTAAACATTTCATAGGCAGATTCAGGGCGGTCAAATTCGGGCACTTGCCTCCTCAATCGACCATCCAGCGCCCCCTGAAAGAACCGTCGACGCCCCTGAAAGGTCGATGACAGCTTTTAGAACGTCGCTTCCCATCCCCGCCCCCCAGGATGCGAGAATCAGCGCCCTGCAATTCTTCGAATTTGGCGCCAACCTGGTCCCAATGGCGCCCCTTTCCGACCAAGTGCCCCTGGTCGGGAGCTCTGGATCCGCCCCTGTAATATTCTCTGCATGCACTTGCACAGTGCAAATCGTTGCCATAACGAATAAGGGCGAAGAACCTGGAATCCTTAGAAAAAAAAAGATTGCAATAATTATGCGCAAACATATTCCTGATACCTACACACCAGGGAATATAATTCCTACGCCGAGGTTGAGTGCATAGAAAGCCCATGGGCCCACAGCTGCAAGGCATCCTGAACCAGAGAAAAGCAGCTTTGCAGGAGAGCGGAGCGGATGCCCTCGCCGGCCTGGCAACCCAACCGGAGCAATCATCTTAGGTCCCGGTAAGCCCGGCCACTAATCCAGTAATCGGCTGTGATGCTCCGCAACACAAGCTCCCCCACGTCGTTCGCAGCAATTAGGCGCGTGCGTGGAATCAACATGATCCAGCTTGATGGTGACAGGCGGACCCAGGGGTGCGGCCTGTAAGCCCCACCCGACGGAGCCTCCAGCACCCCCTGAATCGTCGGCCCCCACCGGATACCAGCACCGACACTCCCGAAATCGTTTGCCCCCCTGAAAGTTGGCACCGCCAAAAAGTGACACTTCTGGTTCAAATAGCATCCTCCTGACAGGTGCAACCCCGTCCCTCGACTGGAAATCCTGCTATCCGCGCTGTCAGGGGGCAGCACGCATGAAGCCGCCCGCGGCAGGCCAGTCAGCGGGCGGGGCCGCGGCTGACCTGCGATCAGGTCGATGAGGTCGTCTCCCAGGGGGTCGGTGCCGAGCTGGCCAGCTCGCCCACCGCTCAGCGAACAACGCTGGTCGTCCATCCTACTCTGGGCCGCCTTAGCTGCTCGAAAAATCCATCGCCGTCCCTTACGACTCGTCGTTAAAGGCCCTGCCGGCGACAGCATTCCTCATCGTTAGACCGCGAACGACACGATTGGTTGGACGTGGGACCGGTGTCTTGTCATTAGCTGGACCAATACACCGTTGATTGCTGGACCAGGCTGCATCACGTGTTGCCGGCTTTGAGTGCCTCGGTAGAGGAATGTAGCACATTGGTGCAGTTGCGGGCTGGGTGGTTTTGCAAACAGTCTTTGTTGGAAATAATCAATTTGACCTTATTTCTGCTGAATAAATGTTAATAAGCCTAATATTTCATTTTAGTGTTTTCCTCTGTTAGAAGAAAATCAAACCAGAATGTCAAATTCGCGGACAATATGAGTATCCTTTATGCCATTTGATTTATTCCCAACCTCTTTGATTTGCATACAAATGAGAACCAATAAAAATGAGGCGGTTTTAGCTTAAGGCTATGCTTGGACAGGAACCAGTTTGACGCTTGTCAATTTCTGTTATTTTTGCATATATAAAGCCATATTAAGTTTCTGACCGGTCACTGAAGAAAGTTGTATACATTTTTACAGTCGCCAGTATTAAAGCCGCAATTCGCACGTAGGTTTTACAGAGCTCAACAAGAAGGAAAAATTCGCGCAGCCAAGCTCGAACATTACGTCACGTTTCAAAAGGTCAACTCACACACGTAGCCACGAGAGGGGGAAAGGGTCAGTGGGCGGTAATTTTTCTACATTGTTTTATCCTGAGCAGTAGGATTCTGGGACAGAGTGAAATATCGATCAAGAAGTTT
>JAOTON010000195.1:0-107893 GCA_034440635.1 Lepas anatifera | reverse complement strand
ATCAGGTATCTGTGAAAACAAAACAGACAGGAGGAGCAAAATGGATAATAGTGTAAACTGGTCTGATGGTCAGGTATACCCCAATCACTTAGGATAATGTGCTATGTAGTTTGTTATTATTGTCAAGTCCACAGAAACAGCGAGAAAAACAAGGCAGGGGCAGGTCCAGGCTGGTTGACATTTTTGTGCCAAAATGAGAAAGCAGGTTACAATTTTAACTAAAGGTTTATAGGCGATTGGCCCTTTAAATGAAACATGATGTTTTTCGATATTTTGAGGCTGCCAGGGACGTGGATTTATATATCTTTAGGGGTGCTCAAGCAAATTACAATGACAGCAGGTCATGCTGTCCGTTTCGCCCCTTCACAGAAAAACATTTTGCCCCAGGTTTGAGGCAAAACGGACAAAAATTTTTTACATATCTTACTGCCATGTTTTTCTAAATTAATTTTTCAAGTTGATAATCTTACATTAGAGACACAATTCATTAGGCTACATCCAAGTGTATAACCATTTTCAGCCCCGCTATTGAGCCTGCTATGTTAGAAAAACACTTAGGGTGTCGTTTTTGCCCCGGTCTCCCTACTGCTGTTAGTTTTTTCGTTCAAGAAGTTAAATTCACAAAAAATTTGGAAAACTGAACTTTGGTGACCTCAGATGGCCTCTGGTTTGACCTTGAGATAAGCCTAGCGCGTCAAAATGGATGCCGAGGTGCAGATTTGCTCTTTCATGAGCTTTCGGATGATGTTTAGAAAATTGATCAAGCTCTTCTAAAAAAAGAGGTACACCCTGATTTTGGCAATATCATTTCAAGAGAACACCATCGCCTTACATACATTTAAAAATGAGCACCATAATTCGTAGACCTGATCAGATGCCAATTTTTCGTCATAAGTTGTCAAATCGATCATCCTAGAAATGTGCCAAGTAACGTGCCTCTCATTCAGATTAGCTATGAATAATTCGGAAAAAACTGAGGGGTCTGATCGGACCCTGGGCGGTGCAGGGTTAATGTCCCGCCCTTTCTCACCTAATTAGCCAGGTAAGCCTTAGCCTTAGATGACAACTGTTGTACCCATAAACTATGCTAAAGACGGTATAAGTGACTGATGCAAGATGGATGTAAGCCTCCGAAAAACAGTGGGACTCAGTCTGCACAAGAGATAGTGGATCAATGGAGGTTCTACCCTTTAAAATGTCTGCCCCTTGGTACAGGCGTACAATTAATGAGGTCTGAAGGAAGCTTTTGGCTAGACAAACCAAGATAACATTTGTGTGGGAATTAAGTAACGACAAAAGGGGACATTTTCAGGGGTTTTGAAAGCCGGCATCCGTTCAATTCTGGATTGGCTGCACTACTGGTGTCAGCTGCGAGTCTCGCGGTAAAAAGTCAAGGAGCGAGGGCGTGTACAAAATAGGGCTAGAGATCAGGGAGAGTACACAGTTATCGGAGCACTCAGCAGCCATTTTTGGGTATTTAGGAGCCACGAAGACTGATAGTTTTGACAGAAACGAGCCCGGTGAATGGCTGGGTGGCTTGGGAAAAGTGGAAAGTCTTCAGTTCTTTCGCTAGAAGAACAAGTAGAGCAGGTTTTTTCGTTTACTATTCTTGGCAAACTTTTTCTGGGCTCAGCTAGTGACTAGGACCGTTTTTCCCGTCGAGATTATCGCGTGTCTCGACTTCATGATGCCTCAGTGCCCTCTTTGTGCTACCTAGCGTCCTCTGTTTCAAGTCACCATAGTTCACCGCTGAAGCAAATCCTGGGACGCGTCACTTTGCGCAAAAGCGGCGGAACAGGGAAGGGGGCAGCGAGACACCGTGCCTCAAGGTATCTAGCTGTGCCCCCTTGAATGGACCAGGGGCACCACCATTGAGGTGCCCCTCCTTAAATCGACGAAGGTTGCCATGAAGCGCCACACTTCGTCCTGGCTGTCGGAACGACACTTTGAATTTGAAAGCTTTTTCACTTACCCATACAGCTTGACAGAAAATCCACTCTGTTGGTTTTACTCAGATGTAGTATGCCTTGCACATAGAATCCTCAACCCCATTGTGCAACCTCTCCTATTACCTAAGCTGGACCGATACGATCACTGAAAAGGATAGACGATATGACTTGGCCATCGTTGACGAGGCATGTGGTCTGAAGTAAATAACTGCCCGGTGTAGAAATATCAGAGACACTAACTTCAAAATTAAGGCTATAGTAAAACTGACAAAAAAGTTGTTTAGGGCAAAACGTTAGTTTGGTGTTAAAAAGAAGAGCGGCAAATAATATATTGAAATAAAGGAAAAATTTTGCCCAGAATTTTTGGGTTGGTCTCTTTTGAGTAGGTATAGTTGCTGAATAATATAATTGTTAGAAAATTTTCTATAGTCTAGTTTCTTTAAGAAATACTTTTTTCAGTAATAAATTTTGTGCAAGCTGTTATTTTTATAAAAACGCTTGGCGTTTGTTTAAAATTCCAGGGAACAAAGCCCTTTACGAGATATTGAATGAAATATTCATCCCGTAGAGGCTATAACTTCATTCTTATTTCACTTATCTTAAAAACCATGCAGTTGCAGATAGTAAGTAGGAATATTTTTGAGCGGAAATCAGCCTGGCCTTTCTGCTCTCCGTTGAGTGGTATCCGGGCTGGACGTATAATGGACATTGGCGGACGCAGGGGGGCCAAACTATCTTTTGGCCCCCCAAACGCCGGAGAAATTTGTGAAAAAGGTGTTTACACTATGTCTGTGGAGCAAAAAAATATTCCCTCCCCTCCCCTCCCCCCAGAGAGCGATCATGTACTTGGAGAGGTAGCTTATACTAGGTCTGTCGAGCACTGAAAAAAGGTGTTTACACTAGGTCTGTAGAGCAAAAAAATATTCGCTCCCACCGCCAGGAGGAGAGGCAGACATGGGTTTGTCCCCCCCAAAACTCGGGTCTGCGTCCGCCCCTGATAATGGAGACAAATTCTGACTGGACTCCTCCGTGAAAACCTTACCTGCTCCACCAAAGACAAGGTTTGGGACAAGTGAGATAATAAATCAAGAATATAAGGCCCATTCTATAGAACTTAAATTGATTGATTGTTTTCAGATTTTGTGTAACGTAACTTCTAGCGCTGCTTGATTCTAAGGTTCAGACATAGGTACTCGCTGCTCTTTGACAGAAGTGCCATCCTGATTGCTCCTTTTTTTCCACTTCCCTTAATAAATTTTTCGCCGTTCGATTCCTCCCAGCCCTCATCTCATCGCAGAAAGTGTAGCTGCTTTTCCTTTCTACTCAAAAATTGTGTAGCACTGGGCCATGGCTGAGGCAGAGGCTCGACACCCAGAATTTTGACGCGTCTGAAGTACTGTAGTAGTTCATATAAAAAAGGTAACTTTCGGAGCAGAGTCGTTGCTGTTGTCTTTCTATCCACACACGTGTGTGCAGCACACATGTGGCTCGGCAACGTCACAAAATCGCCACAACTAAAAGGTATCACTTTACAAGTTTGGAAGTAGTTCCATGCCTATAGGCCTGGATATATATTATCATGAACGTCGGAATAAGGTCTGGTGACTGTAGGAGCAAGAAACTCAGGGAGCTAAATCCCCATTTAGGATCTTGGCTGTCCGGAGGCAGCAATGCATGCTTCAGAAGGGACGGGGTCACGCCCTGTAGATTTTGATTGTGACACACCCACGCTACGCACGCCTGTCTTTTAGGTAGTCGTGTTCAGAAAGAGTAGGTAGTCGTGTTCAGAAAGAGTTCCGCGTTGGTCATCACGGGCAGGAATTGGTCATCACGGGCAGTACTTGGTCATCACGGGCAGGAATTGGTCATCACGGGCAGTACTTGGTCATCACGGGCAGTACTTGGTCATCACGAGCAGTACTTGGTCATCACGGGCAGGAATTGGTCATCACGGGCAGTACTTGGTCATCACGGGCAGTACTTGGTCATCACGTTCAGAAAGAGACCCCGCGTTCTAGTGATGGCTCATCGCGAGGCATGTCCTGGTGGAATGTCGGGACTTTGCGATCGAGAGACTCGTAATCTGCGCGTGTCTCCCACACTTGATTCACTACTGTGGGGGAACATCTGTCTGTTGAGATCACCAGTATACTGCATTATCTGGGGAGAGCTGGCCTCACTATCATCTACTCACCTTCGTAGCCGTTTAGGTTTCTTGTGTAAAATGTATTGACCTGCGTGTCCTGTAGGTGCGAGGGTTAAGCCCTGTTTGATATTTTACTCCCACCTGTCATTTTATGTACCTTTTTGGTCTCATGGATGACGGCGTATTCGTAGCTTAACGGGATTTCCGTCCTTTGTACTATTATCCGTTCCTGTATCATTATGGGTGCAAAATGATCTCAGGAGTCCGCGTGCCCTAAAACAATAAAGATGCTAATGATGATGGTAATGATGATGGAATACGGAGGTCATTATGGGCCTGCCCCCCAATGGTTGCGAAAATTCCCCCGTTCCAGTTAAACTGGGGACAAACTTGAAGGTATCAAGAAGCCAGAATCCGACGAGCTCTGGATTCAAGAAGTATGATTTTCAGTTGATAAGGTGATGATAAGTTGATAAGTTGGCCTGTCCCCTCGAATCCGGAAATGTAAAAACACTGAAGATTATATATTCGGGCACAGCCCTTCATCAAAATCGTGTAGAAAATATCAAAAATTATCGGTCAATAATTTTTTGTATATTTGCTACACGATTCTGATGAAGGGCTGTGCCTAAATATATAATCTTCAGTACTTTTACATTTCTGGATTCGAGGGGACAGGCCACCTTATCAACTTATCATCATCTTATCAACTTATTATCATGCTCCTCGCCGCAGCACTATCAAAGTAAGATTTATAGAAAGCAAAACCTATCAAAGTACGATTTTCTAATTAGCAGGACATGGTAAAGTAATTGGCCCCTTCACTCTTTACTAGCGGCGACGCTCATGTACAATATAGACCTTTTGACCTTTTTTGGCTTATTTTAGTCCTATATTTTGGTCACCAGGCTTATATTTTTCGACTGCAGCCGAGACAAATAACTTGAAGCTGTTGATATGATAATATCACCGACGAGCAGCAGTGCTAACCGCCAGACACTGGATATAGTAGGACACTCCTCTTAACATCGTACTATTTTCTTCAACCTAGTACTATGAAAGACGAATAAAAGCATGAAACATAACCCGCAGCACCGGGCTAGGAAGAGCAATAGCTAAGCACTACCCTTTATTCGTTTTCCCGCTTTTACCTCACTACTTAACAGTTATAGACTGGACTAGCAAGTGCATTATCTTCGCTTAAGTCGTTTGCTCTCGGCACCGAGAGCAAAGACGCTAGGTTGCTGTAAGGTGGATAAGGAGCGTAAGCAAAGCCCTCACGGAAATTATGTTTAGGACTTTAAAAAAACCTTAAAAGGTTCCCTCTTTAATCAAAATAAATCGTGATTAGGTTCAGCTCCTCTTCTCAGGTTCTCCCTTGCAATGATATTGGGTTCGATAGAAGAGCCTGAGCCATTCTCCAAAAAACACCAGATTTTTTTAAAGCACACCAGAAGAATGCGTACAATTTTGTAACGTCACTGTTTTATCACTGGTTTAAGGAGTAAATAAAACCTAGGAGTTCTTGATTCTATCAAATTGTTACAATGAAACACTGCTTCAGAAGAGCCATAAAGCGACGACCGTGGTAATAAACCAGATTCCGATAATCAGGTTGAAAAAAACTCGGATTAGTGGACATTTTCCCTTCAAACTGCTGGCGTGTCGACTTAGCTCCGATACGCGACTTCATCACCGCAGACATTTTACACTAGACAGCACACCTTGGAGACCGAAACACGTCTAATTAAATTGGTGCTCTAGCACCTGGCAAGAGACCATTAGTGAGATAAACTTAGGCGTGGCTAGACTATAAGTAAGGTCACGTGTGCAGAGAATCTAAAATGTTTCAGGGCAATCTCTATTTACTCGTCAATTATCAGATTCTCGAAATAATTTGTCACTTTCATTCATTCGTTATCATTTGTTAACCGGTTTGATTAATGTATAGGCTCGTGTCTAGGTATGCGTGTGCGCTCAGGGGACACTCCAATACAGCGATGAATGCACGTTTGGACGGCCCCTTATTCGCCGAAGGGAAACTTATCCCTGAATTATTTTGCCCTGTGGACGTGTATATCAAAAGAAAATTTCAGCCCCACACAGGATGTGTTTTGCGCCCCAAGATGACCTAAAATGAAGAGAGCCAAATGTTAAAAATCTGCATTCTGCTCAACGCCTTTCATTACTCATTGCCTGTCGCTAACAATCAACGTGTAAACATATATCTCTGGATGGTAAATGTGGGGCCATTTTTTAAAAGTCCAAGTAGGTGAGTTTGGGAGAATTTCCTGTCTTCAACCGCACGATAAAGCAGTGGTGATTTCTATGAAATTTACCGTTAAACTAGCCTCCAGGACATTTCCCGCTGGCAAGATGGGCCTTATTAAAGGTGCCCCCCGCCCGTGGACAAGTACGTTCCACTGCCACTGTTTTTACATTAAACTGCAGGCAGGGTTGGAGATCTCTTCTCTTCAGGGGGATTCTGGGTGGGTTAACTCTGGCACGGCACTACAAGCACTATATAAAGTCTATGGGAGACCCAAAATCCAGGGGGCTCCTTATTCCGCACCTCCCCCCCCCCCCCACCCTCCTCTCACGATCTCCACCAATGACTGCAGGCACTGCTCTTTGTAGACAAACACTTTTCTGTCCGTATGTTTTCTATCTCGGAACAAAGCTTGGCTGCTCTGAGGACAGTGAGTGTGCGTCTGAGGTTGAGGCGTCGTCAGCGATTGTGGTGCCTGGGCGTCTCGGAATGGTCTCCTCTGTACTCTTTTAATCAACATCCAGTTCTTCTTGATCTATCCGTACCATATCGGCTGCAGTCTGTCTGAGGCAGGATCCAGCATCTTGTCACAGGCAGTACTTGGTTATCACAGGCAGTACTTGGTTATCACAGGCAGTACTTGGTTATCACGGGCAGTGCTTGGTTATCACGGGCAGTACTTGGTTATCACGGGCAGTACTTGGTCATCACGGGCAGTACTTGGTTATCACGGGCAGTACTTGGTCATCACGGGCAGTACTTGGTTATCACGGGCAGTACTTGGTTATCACGGGCAGTACTTGGTCATCACGGGCAGTACTTGGTCATCACAGGCAGTACTTGGCCATCACGGTCTGTGAGGGCTGTGCCTGCCTTCTGTCCGGGATAATCCAGGTCTTTCTCTCGAACTTTGGTCCATGCAATCCGGAACACCCTTTCGCGGCGGGCGGCGGGCCAGTGGGCGAGCCTGCATTAGGTGGATATGTTCCCCGCTGATTACAGTCTATGTTGTGGATTGTCTGAACGTGCTGCATGTTGCTTCCCCGTTTTGTCCGTGGATAGTGCCAGCTGAAGCGTCTGCTGCCGCTGAACTCTCCCTCCCCTACTAGTTTATTGTGGGTTGAAACGAAGAAAACTTAAAAAAACTAGTCTAGAATCTACCAACATAACCCACATAGAAGCGTGAGAGCGTATTCCAGCCTCTTCATTTGCGTACTCTTGTCAGTATACTCCGGTAACTGTGAGCATTTAATTTTGCTTTATTGTTGGCTTATGGCCCCAGCTTAATCGAGGCAATGATCTGAAACAAGCACCATGCATAGATGATTGATCAAGCTAGCTGATCATAGTTTTTTAATCGCCTCATTCGCATAAAAAAACTTTAAAAGCCATCTCAAATGAGTGGAAAGTTTTAGGGGCAATCTTTATTGAGAATTATGTACATGTCCTTATATCTGCTGGAAGTTGCCTAATATCTATTGGCAATTAATTGCCTCATGTCTGCCAATACGCTTAATATTTATTTTTACTTAGCATTCCTCTTCTTTCTTTTTTTAATCGATCTAATCTTCTTTCCTTCTTTCGTGCTCTTCATTCCTGTTCATACCTGTTCATTTAGGTCATGAATACATGCGTGTATAAACTGTAAGGTAAAAAGCCTCCAATACCGACAGTACGTAGGCAAATGATAAGAGTGCCGTTCAGGCGTACGCACTGAGATCCGAATGCCGTTTGGCTCCTACCTGCACAGCGCCTACGTACGCCAGAGATCCGAGTACGGCCCCTGGTGCAGTGATGGCGACCCTGAATTCCGAGCACGTGACGACCTGGCACCGGACGCGCGTGGGGTCGCTATGATTGACACCTGTGGCCCTAGCCTTGGTACCCATTGTGCTGGGAGCCAGCGCGCGTGCGTGGTGCACCACTGCATGGGCTGAAAAAGGGTGAAGTTCGACGAACATAGCAAATAGTGAGTGATGTGCTAATAGATGGGCGACAGCTTTAAAAAAAACCGTGTGCCGATGCGCAATAACCCACTTTTAATATAGGTCGTGGCATAGGTGGATCCAAGGACAAGAAGGGGCACTTACCCCTCCCTGATCGACCCTCGTTGCAGTGGCGGATCTAGCCGGTGGGTTTGGGAGGGGCAAACCAAAGTCAAAAGTCGAAAAGCAAAAAAACGTCACGCCGCAAAAGCTGCGGTACAATATCCCTTGCCGGTAAAATTTTGGGTATTTGAGGCGAAAAGCAAAAAAACGTCACGGGAAGAAAAATATGGGCTCGAGATCCCTTTTCCAGTCGAAAGCCCAATATTTACGCTGAACTTAACTGGTTCTGTTTTGAAGTTGAGAGTTGAAGCACCAAAATCTTGCCTATAAACTAAAAAGGAGTCGGGGGAGAAGAGGAGGTCGATCACTTGGGGGCAAAAACATAGTTTTGCCCCGAGCTTTTCCGTTTGGGAGGGCAAATGCCTTTTTTGCCCCCCTTGGATCCGCCACTGCCTCGTTGCCCCCTGAAGTAGGCACTGCGCCCCCTAAAAGGTCGATTACGACCCACCCCACATGGGCCGAGTATCGGTGCCCCCTCCCCCCCGATAGAACTTGGCGCCTACCCGATAGATGTATTCGCCTGAAGTGACACCCCCGAACATATACTCCCCTGATCGGAGATCCTGGATCCGCCTATAGGCCGTAAACAAATGGCCTAGCCGTGATCTTCTGAGCCTACCTTTTTCTCGACTTGCGCGATACAATATTGCTGCTTCTAAAGGTTTACTGCACAAAATCGGGGACTTTGTATGTGTTCAAGTCAGCCAGAGTGGCTGTTTTCACTGGGCGGCACCGAATTTTGAACGATCTTCTAATGTCCTGTGAATTACAAACACCAATTTTACAATCGCGTGTTATCCCAACCTTGTTTAACTATACTTCAGCCCCGAACTCGGATGTTAGGGTTTTCTCAATGCTAGAGTCAAGGTCTCAAATCAAGGTCAAAGTTTCAGATCAAAGGCTAGGGGGAAAGTGAAGTTCTAACTTCAATGTCATAGCTTATCCAGCGTTTTTTTTAGAATATAACAGTGGCGGCGCTTGAACATTATGACAGCATAGGCACGATTGGCTTAGAAGTAAGGACGCCGCCCTGGCTTTTTACCTGAAATTGAACAGGGGCGGATCCAGCAGGCCGGCTGGAAAGGGGGCAAACTCAAGTCGATGAGCAAAAAAAATTCGGTGGATTGTGGCAACGGTTATGCGACTGTATATGTAGGTACAAGGCAAAATTCCAGGATAGGTAAGTAGATAACTAAGCCGGGAAGGACAAGGTACTCACGAAAGCTTTCCATTTCAAGGATGGCTTCGCCACGCCATTTTTATGACGTCCAATTTTTCGGGGTACGAACATTAGAGAACGGATTTTTAATAATTGCATCCACCAGACTTGATGCCCTGACTCACGTGCTACATAAGGGTTTCACAAATCAAATATCTTGCTAATAATTGTCACACAACTGTGCTGCACTCGTTAAGGCTAGAAAGGAGTCCGAACCATAGTCAATTAGCCAACCTCTCCTTTAAGTCATACTTACCCTGCATCTTACATGACAGGAAGTATATGCTATTGTGACGTCATAGGTCGATGACCCCCAAATGACTGACCCAAAAAAATGTCTGAAAACACGGCACACTCGTTTTCAGAACATTCATCGTGTTTGGCTGCATAATGGTGGAGGATTTACCGAGGTCCTCATTTTGACAAAAACTTGATTTAGCTGATCCATTCTAACTGGAAATATATTTACTGTCTCACGCCCAATTTTTTGTTAAATTTCTGCTTCCAGTGATGGTGCGTTATTTGAGGCCCGCACACAAACATGAAACGATAGATCAAAGGTCCCATTTAAGTTCAATTACAGCAATACAATGCGAAAAAAGCACAGTGATGTATGTGTATTGAAATTTAATGCGTTTTAGAAAGCCTACGGGGCTGCAATGTAACTTAAGTTTAAGAAAAATCCCACCACTAGGTGAGCAGCCAAACGTACTCGGAGCGTTGTGTTCTTTGCACTTAACCCCGGATGGTTCCGGACAGATTCATAACACTGACCGAGTTCCACTGACGTGCCATCTGTCATACATCTGTCATGACCTCGGCGAGCTGGTATAAAGCAGGCACCTGTCCCAGACAGCCTAGCGTATCTGGTAACCACTTTGCAACTGTTGTCCAACCTGACCGTTATGAAAAGCCCCCTCTCGCCAGGTAAGCCGCTAGACATATTTGATTGGTGTTTCTGGGAACAGCTAGGTATAAGTTCGGCGGCTGGAAGTAGGACCGCAAGGTACGTATAAGCGTGCGTAGCGACAGTTTGATATTTATCCAGCTTTTAACACATTTGTTTGTCTGAAAGCTGCTTAAAATATCATTTTGTGTTATAAAAAGCATATATTGAATTACACGAGAATCACATGTACTGCTAGGCACTGACGTGTGTTTTTCACATTATATATGTAATTGTAAACGCCAAAAATATTTTATGAAGTTTAGGGAATATTATATTGAACTTTCAGCTTGATTATCCATACACCCTTCGGGTGTGGAGTTATGTATCTTTCTGGGTGAATTCCATGGTACCCCCCTTAACCCTATTTCCAACAAGGGGGGCGGAATGCTGCCCACCCCTCAGATTTTTCCATAGTGTCTCCAAAACGGTTTGAGATAGGCTCTTGAAATTTCGTGACTTTCCTAAAACTAAATAGTGCGTGCTCCCTGAAAATTTTACAAATATATGTGCCAGAGACGGAGCTATGGCTCGCTAGTTTGAGGGTTTTTATGCAGAAGCCTAGCATTGTCGCCTGCGTTGCGTTTGTCCTACAATAAAGCTGTCTGTTACGAATCTGCGGCAGTCGTAGTGTTTGAATGCTATTACTGAGATTTAGGACGACAGCTGATGTGTATTTTGATATAATTTTGGTCATAGGCGATTCCAGAAGCTCAAAATGGGGAGCTTACAATGTTATCCATCAAAACTCTTGCAAAGTAAAAAGATTGCGTGCGGAATGTTCGGAAGGGTAAACATAACCATGCATTGATCCCATATGTGTATTATATGATGATAGGAAGTCATAGGCGTGCTCAGATACCGTAATTAGGGGGTTCACTAACTTTCAAGTGTATTTTAGTGTTGTGTCTGCATTGATTGGGGCAAAGCATCGTAGATATGCACATTATCTTCGCCCCCCCCCGGAGAGTGATCATGTACTTGGACAGGTAGCTTATCCCGCGCCCCACCGGGGGTCCGGCGCCACCTTCGTCCCACCGGGGTGCCATCGATGGCCCCCCTCTAACTCCGAAAATATGGGCTTTAGCGCAAATCTGCAAAGTGCACTAAAAAAGCTCGCGTGAATTCAGTCAGAGGTGCAGAAACTTGCCAACTCGGCTACTGGAGTTTGTGACACATTTACGAAAATTGAGGTGCATAAATGTGACAAAATAGGGATCCTGACTCTATTTTTCAATATCAAACCACATATTTTCCAAATACAGAATGTAACGTGAAGGTAATATTTTAATTTAGCAAGTCCTTCAATTGCACAGCGTACCATCAGTGATACAATATTGGTACTGTGTTCAGTTTCTACTAAAACGAGGGACCCCCGCTGCAGAAAGCCCGGAAACCGCTGTCACAGTTGCCAGATTTTAACATGCAGCCCAATGGTGCCGATTGTTAGTAGTTGCCAGAAAGTTGCCGCCTAAATGCCCGAAATGTGACAGTCAATTTTTTCGAGAAATAGACGATTGTGGGAATATTTAAGGCATTAACGATAACGCAGATACGTTATCAAGTACTTCTCTGTCCATTTTATCAGGTTAAATTCTATTTTAAGTTTGAGTCTCTTCGATTTAGCGGTCCCTATTTTTTGAATTTAGTATTAAGTACGCCTAAAAGCTACTAAGAAAAGTACTAAATGAGTGAAAAAATAAACATAGCTGGGCAGCAATTCTACTTAGGCTACGCAACAGCGACAAGAAAGGTTCGAAGTGTTTATGTGATGTAGAGCCAGATGTAGAGCCTGCCAAAAATGTAAACAGGTGGGAAGCCACTGCTTTTGAGGGCATATTTATTACGTATATCTGAAATAAGTGCAGGCTAAAACTAGCCGGAATAAATAGTGCTGCCCATGGCTAATCTAAGATGAATGTAGACTTCTTTGAGACTGATGCACTTTCACATATCAAACTTGGTTTTTCATTCCTTAGCTTGCTTGTGCCTTACCTTATTTGTGCCCTAGATCAAGATTGGTTAGGTAGATTTGGAGCTGGAGGAAGTTGGGAGAGTTGGCGCCAGCAACAGACTGGCAAAAACAGTAATTCAGGTGAGATTTCATGATCAAATTGTCATGTCAATACTGTACAGATAGCAAATGTGTGCCAATGCAGTCCACAAAGTGTTAAAACACACACTGAAGAGGGGCCCGGCACTAACGTGCAGTGGAGGGGGCCTAGTAGACCCCCTTCTCATCTCAGAAAATCTTGAAAAAGAGACTTCGAAAAACGCTGGTTGGGGGTGTGTTCCTTACTACCAGTGGTAGTAAGCAACACACAGGACCTGAACTGCACAGAGTTAAAGCATGATTTTGACTACACTGGATCTTTCTTTGGTATGAGACTTCCAATACCTCTGTACCTATTAGGCCAATAGACGTAATTTTACATCTATGCAGGGTAGTTGCCTCAGAGCTTTTACTGGAAGAAGGAATGACCAGGCAGGTGATAATTGGGGGTGGGAGGCAAATTTTAAGCATTTGATCTGTCTATAAAAATGCTACCTAAGGTCCACTTTGCCAACACATTTTAGGTAGATCCAAATCCTATGTTGACATTGACATTTTTGTCCCTTTTGTTGATATGTGAGATAGAAGTTCAGTGGTGGTGGGGGGAAGCTGTGATCAGGGTTCCTAATTGTGTGTAGGTGTATGCTCCCATTTATAGATTAATTCCCAATAATAATTATTTTCATGATAATTGCCACATTTAATCATGAGGAAATGTACCATAATTGGAAATACTCCTTCCAAAAATGGAAACTTCTTCAAAAAGGGAAATGCATGTCATTGGGGGAAACTGCAGTCGGAGTTGCCAATAATAGTTATGATCCCAATACTGGAAACAATGATCCATAATGGGAAATTTTCATTCCAAAAACAAAAACATGATCTAAAAATTAAAACACAGTTTACTACTTTCATGGTGTAATGGCTTGGTGCTTGAACCTTGTCTGCTGCAAAAAGTAAGATACAAGTAGATGAGATTCAGCATATTGGAAATAGTATTCAAGTATACAGTTATGATTTCCAGCTATGTGTGACAGAGGAGGCATACGTCGCATTGAGTTTGTGACAGCCAGCATACTTTCTGCACCTCTGAATTCAGTAAGAAATTACTTCACATGTTTTGGTGCTCAGGTCAATGGTTTGACCTCCAGAGGTCAAATTAGGTCAAGATCGGCTATTTTCACTCAAATATGCAATGCTTAAGCAAACTGGGCATAACTCTCATGCCATTAGAGCTATTGAGGTCTGGTAAAGTACATTTGATAGGAAATTGCCTGAACTTTTTCCACTATGCGAAACATAAAGACCTCCCGCCAGTGGTTTGACCTCCAGAGGTCACCTCGTGACCCAGCATGACCTGAGGTCACGAAAGGGCAGAAAGTGATTTTGCCGTATATCAAATGAAAGCCAGTGACAAGAAAAATACGATGGTGTTTGTTTCATTGCTCTAGTTTAATTAGGTCAAAAGTTATTGTCAAAATACTGTTTTTGATCCCTGGTGACCTTGGATGACCTTGGGGAGGTCAAAGGGAAAATATGGCCCCTGGAATCCGTGAAAGGGTGTCCAAAAATGTTTTTCTGATCAAGCTGAGCATTTTCAATCGCTTTTGTGACTTTTGGATCATAAGACAGCTTTTCCCATGCTTTTTCAATGGGAGAGGTCACCTCGTGACCTGACCTTAGGGCACGAAATCGCAAAATCCCGGATATACACCTTGTAGACCCTGGAGGGTCATGAAGTGTAGGAAGTTTCAAATCGATCGACTGCGAAATGTAGCTCTTACAGAGCTCTAAAGTTGAAGTGAGGTGACCTTGGTTGACCTCGTCTGGTGACCTGACCTTGGGTGACCCGGGGTAAAAAAATTTAGGGATGGTGGGAAAATGATGCAGTGAGATGTAGAATCCTCAACCACGGTTCTGCGCCTCATCGTTTTTCTGCTATCCCAGAAAAACCTTAGGGGTGGCCATCGATGCCCCCCGTGGGGCGAGGGTTATACTAGGTCTGTCGAGCACTGAAAAAATGTGTTTACACTAGGTCTGTAGAGCAAAAAAATCTTCGCTCCCACTCCCCCCTTCAGGAGGAGAGGCAGTCTTGGGTTTGCCCCCCAAAAAAAAAAAACTCGAGTCTGCGTCCGTCCCTGGATATGCATTAAGTAATAGCACCAAATGGACACAATTCATCCATAGGCGGATCCAGGAGTGTTCCCCGGGTCGGGCAGGGGTGGATAAAGGCGGGGATATTTGAAAAACAGCCATACCTGAAAGGCGGGGTAATTTAGTATCCTACCCCACTATTTTGCCTCCCTGAATCCGCCTCTGATATACTTTTGGCATTTGAGCACTTTGCTCGACATCAGAGATATCACACTGTACCTGGTGTGTGCATTTCTGCAAAAAGACGCAAAAAGGGGGTTCGAGCCTCACCCGCCAGTACCTTGGGCAGCCTCTCACCTATGTATTAACTATAGGGGCTCAGACATTTCGGGGGCTTGAGCCCCTAGCCCCCCCTCTTGGATTCGCCACTGATCGTAGATGAATAAAATAGATGCCTTGATGTCGTCCTAACGTGGTGGATTCTAACAGAAGCAGTACCTCGAATGTCAGGTCAATGATTGACCCGATTGGGGGTCATGGAGGCACAGGTGGGGGTTACGAAGGCGTAATGACCGCAATGAAAAGGTTTTTAAAGGGAGATACGAAGTCCTATTCTCATTTTTTCGAATTCGGCCTGCAAATGCCTTAAAATTGCTCTCAAAGTCAACATTTCTAGACGACTTTACCGGTACACCTCATATCGATGTATATGACGTCCACATGGCTAAGGCTATCAATTTCTCTAAGAAGTAGGTCATATCTATCCTAAACAGTGATATAGAACTTTGGACTACTCCAGAAAAAATTAATTTAGAAAACAACATTCCAAAACTCTTTTCAAACAGAAATATAGGGCGTAAAAGAAATCACAATTAACCAATCAGAAGCCTAGGAATTCTCAAACCGCAGTTGACCGCCCGAAGCGGTACCGGACGGACGTGTCCACAGGTCGCTCCTGACAGCGGTGACCTGACCCGGCGCACTATATGTGCAGCCTTTCTACCGGGACTGTGCCGTGTTGTGGGGTGTCGGTAGGGCCTGGATAGCGTCCTGTCTGTGGTGTAATTTGACGACGAGTGTTATAAACGCCTGAAAAGTGAACTCTAAATGAATAACCGAAAAGGCCGCGGACGTGGTTCCCAAACGTCCCAGCAGCAGCGTGCACCGACTCAGCAGCAGCGCCCGTCCACGCCACGGCGGCCCCGGACGGGCCAAGGTCACGCCAGCGGAGGCAACGCCAGGGGCGGACCCAGTTCAAGTGTGGGAACACAAAGTTTCCAACAGTCATCAGTGCGAGAAATGATTAGCCGTTTGGATTCTGCAAGGCAGCCAGCTTCTCGCAGTGGGAGCCCCAGCAAGAGACCACGTCACTCTAGGGAGCCGTCCACCGCCTCTGACCACTCGGACCGGCCTGACCAGCTGTCTGGCAGCTCTCGGCCTTTAACAGAGGCCACCCTTCTCTCTGCCCTCCAGAGAATGACAGACCAAATCAAGGCCGACATGGCCAAGGAATTTGGGGTGCTGAAGGAGGATATGCAGAGGCTGCACGGCCGTGTGTACGAACTGGAGCAGCACGTGGAACAACGGGACGTCTTTATAGACGAGCTGGAACGGCGTATAGGTCAGAAGGATGAGCGCATCTCCTCTCTCGAACAGCAGCTAGACGACCTCATCTGTGAGCAGCGAAGACCAGACCTGATATTGTCTGGTGATGCCGTCCCACCTGCTCCTGTCCAGCACTGGACGGAGGACGTCGCCGACACGGCGGTGAAGCTGCTCAACGAGTGCCTTCCGGACGTTTCAGTGTCCCGGGAACACATTCAAGAAGCGACACGTACCAACAAGAGGAAAAACATCGTGTGCCGCTTCAAGAGTTTTTCAAGGGACTCGGCATGGGATCGCCTTTACGAGGAGCGTTTCAACTCCAAACCACCTATGAACGCAGAGGGCGCAGAGAAGAAGAGGCTATTCATTAGCGAAAACCTTACACCGTACAGACAGAACATCTACCAAGCACTCCGCAGGGAGAAGAAAGAAAATCGACTTTACACAGTGTTCAGTAAGCATGGAGAGGTGTACTGCAAGAAAGTGAGACATGGACAAAAGATCAGAGTGTCAGATATGAGTAAAATATCGGCAGTGCTGCGTGACGAGTATTAAAGGTTATTGCGTGTTACGATGTGCATAAATCCTGTTTTCTGGAACAAGGTACATTTTCAAGGGACAACATTGGTAAGTGTTTACGTACTGTTGCATCGTTGTCATATTTTGAACAAATGTTTACTTCTTGGTTATGCAAGATAGATATTTTCTCTGTCGACTCACATTGTTTTTTGCTGCCTGCTCTAGGCTTTTGTGGTGTTTTCCGCCGTATTGGGACATTCTTTTCAGTAGCCACTTTATCATGGTCTCATAATTTGCGGTTTGGCTGCGTCTCTGGGCGCCCCACTGGTCAGGAAAATTTGTTTGTTAATTTGTATACCAGTAGCCTTGACACTTCATAGTGTATTGATATATATTGCCATTGGTTTTCTCTTTTAAATGACCGGGCTTAAAATAATATCAGTCAACTGTAGAGGGTTGGCTGGATTCAAAAAACGTAAAGATGTTTTTAGTCATTTGCAAAAGTTTAAGGCAGATTTAATCTGTCTTCAAGATATTCACGTAAAAAAGGAAATGAAGCTTTGTTCAGAAATGCTTGGGGCCGACAAGCGATTATTGCTGCATATACAAATAACTCTAGAGGAGTAGCAATATTGACTGGCAAAAACCAGCCTGTGGACTTAGCTGAACTCGAAAGTGACGTAGACGGCAATTATATTATTTGCAAAGCCAGGGTTGCTGATTTAGAATTCCTTTTGGTGACAATTTACGGACCAAATGACGACACACCTGATTTCTATGCCAGGTTGAGTACTAAGCTTTTAGCGATGAACAAAGATATAGCCCCCATCATAGTAGTTGGTGATTATAATTTAGTCCTCGATTGGGAAAAAGATACACGAAACTATGCCAGGCAAAATAATCCTCGAGCTACGCGAGAAATCCATAAGCTGATGCAAAGGCATGAACTAATTGATATATACAGGGAACAAAATCCGGCACAACAAAGATTTACGTGGAGGCGAAATGAGCTTAACGTAAAACAAGCACGGCTTGATTTTTTTCTCGTGTCATCTAGTCTGTCATCCTGCGTTAAGGACTGTACGATCATCCCAGGTTACCGGACAGATCACTCCTTAATTTCTCTGAAGATTGAACTTAATAGTCAAACAAAAGGCAACGGATGGTACAAATTCAACGTGTCACTTCTAAAAGACAAATCATATGCTGACAAAATTAATTTGGTTTTCTTAGAAGTAATTGATCGGTATGCTGCACCGATTTACGTGAGCTCTTTCAAACATAATTTTGAGAATTTTCATCACATTCATATCACAATCCCTGATGGGCTTTTTTGGGAAGCATTGATACTTCAGCTAAGGACAGAGACAATCACATTTAGCATAAAAAAATCAAAGCAGACTAAAGAGCGTGAACAAATTTTATGGAGGGAAATAGAATTTCTTGAAGAAAATGAAAGGCTTCCCTATGATACAAACCTTCAAAACAGAATTCAACAAGCAAAAGAAGAATACGAGGATATTAGGCACGCTAAGCTTGCTGGCTCTATCATAAGATCACGGTACCGCTGGCAGGAACAAGGAGAAAGACCAACATCATATTTCTGTAATTTAGAAAAACGGCATATTCTTTCTAGAACAATAAGTTCACTCAAAACTAGGAATGAGACGTTGTTCTGTCAAAAGGAGATAATGAACGCATTTGTTGAACACTTTAACCGCTTATTTACCAAGGGTGAGGAGACAGACCCACAAGAAACAATGGACTATTTAGAGCAAACAGATTTTTCCAGACTCACCCGAAATCAGAGTAATTTGATGACGGAGCCAGTTGGCGCTGAAGAACTCTGGGCCAGCTTAAGGAAAATGAAGAACTCAAAAACACCAGGGTCGGATGGTTTTCCAGCCGAGTTTTACAAATTCTTCTGGTCAAAATTCAAATTTGTTTTGTTGCGATTATTTCAGTCCAGTATGACTTCTGGAAGCCTCCCTTTAACACTGCGCGAAGGCATTATTTGCCTAGTACCAAAAGCAAATAAACCCAAAAATACCATAGGCGGTTATAGACCAATAACATTGTTAAATGTCGCATATAAAATTATTTCTAGTGCTCTTGCGAATCGCTTTAAGAAGGTGTTTGGTACTGTAATAAAACCTGAACAAACAGCCTTCTTACCCGGCCGATTCATTGGTGATAATACCCGTTTAACTTATGATCTCATTGATGAATTGAATCGTAGAAAAGAAACTGGCCTGCTTATAGGAATTGATTTTCAAAATGCCTTTGACACAATGAGTTGGACCTTTATAGATATATGCCTAAATGCCAGACTTTTTCCTCCAAACATAACCCGATGGGTTAAAATGCTACATCATGAGTCCTTTGCTCGTCTTGCTTATAACGGACACCTCTCACAGCCCATACGCTTACAACGTTCCTGTCGACAAGGTGACCCGGTCAGCTGTTACCTCTTCATCTTAGCACTGGAACATCTTCTCGATAAGATAAGACTAAACGATAGAATTCGAGGTATCAAACTTGCTCAAGAAGTCTATAAGGTTTCAGCGTACGCAGATGACACAGTTTGCCTATTGGATGGAGACATAAATAGTATACGTGCCCTATTTGAGGACCTCGGAGTATACGCTAAGTTTTCAGGCCTATTCCCTAATGAAAACAAATGTAAGGCCATGTGGCTTGGGAAGCATCCGGGAACAGAAATTTATCAGACAACGCAGGACGAAAATTTTGCTTTTGAGTGGGTTTCATCGATTAAATTGCTGGGAATTAACTTTACAAACAACATACACGAGATTCTTTCTCTAAATTATGGAAATATCTTACAAAAAATTCAAAATAGTATCAACATGTGGAAGTTTAGATCTTTAACTCTAATAGGTAGAGTCACAGTGGTAAAAACAATGATTTTACCACAATTCACACATTTACTGACTTCTCTCCCGAAGCCTAACAATACGACACTGAAAAAATTAAAAAGAATTGTTCTCTTTTTTGTGGGGTGGGAAAACAGAAAGAATCAGGCGTGAGACAGTAGTTCGTAATGTCAGCGACGGCGGTCTTCGCATGGTAGACATAGATAGATATATTATATCTCTGAAGTCGTCCTGGGTCAGAAGGCAGCTGCAATCACAGCATCCATGGACAAAACTTTTTGCAAGTAGCGTAAGCAGTGACCCAACCATCTGGGAAAGGAGCTCAAAATCTCTTCAGCTATATGCAGATAGCTTGAACAATAATTTCTGGAAAGAGGTTTTGCTTTCGTGGGCCCAGATATCCGAGAGGTATCCAATGTTTGGTGAGGATTATTTGAGCATGGGTTTATGGTATTCCGATGTCACAGTGAGATTTTCCAACTCCAGAATAGAACATTGGTTTCGAAAAGGATTAGTTAGAGTTAACGATCTTATAGATTGCCAAGGTAATATTCTGTCATTTGAAGCGCTACGTAACAGATACAACATTGTATATGGAAACAGAATGGATTATTTCATGCTTATACGATCACTAAAGCCAGATATAAAGCGTGAGATTCAAAAGGGAGCCTTACAAAACCCGATAATCCACCCAGTGGTTCAGTTTGCCCTTTCAGAAGATAATGGAGCGGGTCATTTCTATAGACTTTTGATAAACACAAATGATCAGCCGATTAAACTGTGGGAAAGAAGTTGGGAACGGCTTTTTTCTGTCGAGTCTTGGACAGACAGTTATAATTCCGTGCATATTTGTTCCAATTCTACGTATTATGCAGCCCTGCACTACAAAATATTAACCAAAATTTGCAAAACAAGATTGCTGCTTTATAGATTTGGAAAATTAGAGAGCCCATTGTGTGAAAGATGCCAGTGCCAAATAGAAACTGTAGAGCATAAATTTTTCCTATGCCCTGCACTTCAAGCCTTTTGGATGACGGTACAAATATTTCTCAGAAACTGTGGAGTTGAAGAGAACATTAATCTAGCTAAGGTGATAATAGGAAAAAACAACAACGCTGTCACTGACCATATAATAATTCTCGCAAAATCATTGATTCATAATTATGATAGCCCTCCTACAATTGAACGTCTAAAGGCTAGACTTCAGCTTGACATGGAAACGGAAAGATATGCAGCACTAATCGCAGGTAGTCGTGAACAGTTTGATAAGAAATGGGGAGGTTACAATATAAATTGTAGGATTTTCGACTAAAAAGGCTACTGTTATGCGCAAACCATTTAATCTGAAACATTGCCCCTGCTTGTAATAGTAATTGGTGTAGCATGAGTTCGGGTCGACCAGATGCTTCCCTTCCACTTGGTGCTTGCTCTGTTTGCTCTGGCGTTTTACCAAGGTGTGTTTGTGGCCTCTGCAATTGTTTGGACCGGGTTTGAATTTTGAAATTATAAAAAGTACCAGAACTGAAAGGTCCGTCATGCAAATAGTTCACGAGCCATTGTGCTGAGGAGTAATTGTGACTGTGACTGTCTATCCTCAGCTCTGTGTCCGTTTTCCTTTTGCTTTTGTTGAGGTGTTTTGGAAAGAAGGGAGGGGAGGGGGTGGATGGTTTTTTATTGTTAGGCGTTATTGTAGAGGTTTAGGTGTATTATTGATACAGGATTTGTCACGATGAATGTTTCAAGGAAAAAAGGCAAATACAGGGCTTCGGCCGTCACCTGAAGCTGAAAAAAAATCTCAAACCGTGGTCACGTGACCTTTCTGACGCAAAAGTTTTATCATCCTGGGGCGGAAGCAGAAAATGGCTCAAGACCCGAGGTACGAAACCGCTGAAGACTTGAGTAATTATGTTTTTTTTCGTTTTTAGGGCAAACTAATCCATTTTGTAGTTTTTGAAATCTTTTTTGAAATTAATTCAAATACAAATACAGGAGAACAGAGATTTCTATTATAAAAAAACATTATTTTTCAACTTTAATAGTTTTCGAAAAGTAAGTGATGGGTATGGGTATGGGTAAGTGATGGACATTTTATTGAAACTGTTAACCTATTTCGATAATAAATGAGTGGCCTCCCAAAATTTTGCCGAAGATACAAAAAATAATTGATAGTTTCGTTATCAGGATTTTTCAAATAGCAAGAAACCACAATAATAATTTTTCGCGTATCTCCCTTTAAATGAACATTCATCACCGTTCAAATCCACTGCAAGCAAACACAATTTCTATGATAAAATCAACCAGTAAAATCAAGGAACACTGGGTGGTTTATTCGAATGTGGCTCTTATGGATACTCAAACCGGAGGTGCGGTGCATTAGAAAGGCTCGTCGCTCGGTGAAGGTGGCAGCTCCTCGCGTCGTATCTGCAGTGTATATTTTCCCTTATTCTGTCCTAAATTCTATGTTACATTGTCAACAAACACATTTTGGCCTGGGCTTGTTTTTAGCAATGCAACCGGCGGTAATATACCAATTGAATAAGGGACGACAGTCCAACATGTATGCGCATCTCACCCCAAAGATTATTCACTGCATGTCAACGTCGAAGTTAAAAGTATCCCTCCAGCTTGACAGGTCACGAGCTCAGCATGTAGGTATTTGAAGTGCAGACACTGTGGTCACGTGGGCGGACAGGTCCTTGTTGTAACAGTTAAGTCTGGTATTGTGGTACAAGAAATCCTTTTTCAAGACTGAATCGTGCATAATATAGGCGTAGGAACAAGTGGGCCAGGGGCTGTGCCTCCTTCTAATGATCAAAATTTAGATTATTCACCGTATGGCCTAAACCGGAAAGACTTTTAAATAGGTACACCTGTCCCCCTCCCCCAATATTCTGGACCTTCATACACCAATGGGTGGAAGTCCCGGGGGTTGGGGTTCAGGACCTCCCTGGATTTTGGATCACCCATAGGCTTTGTATAGGGCTTGCATTTGATTGCCGTGCTAGCTTTGACCCACCCAGGACCCCCTCCCCTGGACCAAGAAGAGATCTCCAGCCAAGCCTACACCCATGGTGCATGATATCGAAGACTGACGCATCGGCATATTTGACTCACCCATGCTTGGAAATATGAGGGGGGCAGCCAGGTCCCTGGCCTGGTCCCTACCCGGATTATTGCGGGCCATGGACCTCCTGGCCCGCACCACGTTCCTACGCCTCCATCGTGAAGATATTTATTTAGCATATTTTTGACCGCTTCGACACTGAGCTTGTTATCCGTGGAACCAAGGGTGGCTCTGGACTGTTGTTGGATCGCCAAATGGTAGCCAAATGGTTTACCGCCCCGGTAGCTCAGTTGGTAGAGCGTTGGGCTCCGGCCCGCTGCTCAGAAGCATGCAGTGGCAGTGCATGTCCAGGCTTGGGATCGGTTCCCCTGAGACGCTCCGGCGATCAATAGTTTACCCGACGTACAGGTCGGCTGGCAACTGACTGGTGAGAGGGTGACCTGAGCGGGGCGGCCGTCCCTGTGCTTTGTGGGACGTTAAACTTTGGCTTCTAAATTAACCCTCCATTGAGGAGTTGCTCGTTCGGGTGGTGGGGTCGGGGTCTCCGTGACAAGTCCCTTGATGACTTTAGTGAGACTCCAACTCCAGCAGCCTTACCAGGAACAACTTGAACAAAATAAAAAAATGGTTGTTATAAAATAACATATATTGAAGGAACTGAAATCGACTTAATAGGAGTGCTACCGGGACGACCTGTCCTCAATATTACTGGAGCGTTAAGCACTAGGGGACCCAAGGGGGGGGGGAGGGCCATGGGCCACCTCAAAGAAGCGAAATTTTGCAGATTTTCTTTAAAAAACACTTTTTTAACTATTTTTCCCCGAATTGCCCCCCCCCGAGGGCGCTGCTGCGTCCGCCCGTGGCGTTGAGCGATCAGCTTGTAGCGGCACCGGTAGAAAATGTAATTCTCATTCGACATTTTGGTTTAGAAATGAGAATTTGGCATTCTTCTGCTACCTTCCTGAAAAAGTATTTAATCCTCACTCAGACGGGCATATTTTGGGCGCCGGTGCACCACTCAGCTGTACGCCGCCGCAGATGAATGACCGGCTCAGCTCGGCGCTCAGCCGCAGCCCGGCCTGCTGAGACGCGAGCGTCGCCCCATTTGGGCGCTTCTTTTATTAGCGAGTAAAACAAGTGAATGACTGGTGCAGAATTTTGCGTGTTTCTATTTTTAATGGTTCTTTTTATTTATGAAGTAAGCTATTGAGTCAGAATCCCTTAATTATTTTCTCTTAAATCTCTTAAATTCTGGGAAATACGATAATTTCTTTGTTTAGGAGCCACCAATAACGCCAACTGCGCAGCAGCTAGCCAGCCGAGCCGGCGTGGAGAGATAGCCTGGGGCAACGGCGGCGAATCGAGCGGACGCCGGCCGGCAACCGACGGGGCTTTGGCAGAAAATACGCAGTTGGGATCCCGTCGTCAGCGGGGTGGGAGCGCGGCGCGGACATCAGCGTCCCTCTGTCCACCACCAGTCCATCAACAGGCGACGTGCGACGCTTCCCCAGCTCCCGGCAACATCATCTGCCGTGGCACACACACGTCCGCGTCCAACTCAGGCTGTGAAATATCTATCCAACAGCGTGACGATTGTGTCCTAGAACTGAGGGCTGTCGAACAACAAATGGCTTCAGGTGAGAGTTCTTATTTGTTGGGCTAGCTATGTAAATATTAAATTCTAGGCATGTGTAATTTTCAGTGTGAAGGGGACAGCATGAGTGTGAGTGGGAAGAATATCTAGTTGGTTGGTAAATATCTGTGTACGAACGTCCTCAATGTACGGGGTCAATGTGCATTTTGGAGTCATATTCAGGTCCCCTAGGACAATTAGGCAAGGATTTAGGCTGGGCATCAAAGGTGGACGCTACCGCAGGGGTTAGGGACCTGCCCCATCCCCTAGTCTTCATTTCCCTCATTGGCGGACGCAGGGGGACCATTCCGGCCATGCCCCCTCAAAGTGCTGGAGGAGGGGCCTAACTATCTTTTGGCCCCCAAACGCCGGAGACATTTTTTATAAGAAGGTGTTTACACTAGGTCTGTAGAGCAAAAAAAATATTCGTTCCCACCCCCCCTCCAGGAGGAGAGGCAAACATGGGTTTGGCCCCCAAAAACTCGGGTCTGCGTCCGCCCCTGATTTCCCTATAATCGAAATGACAAAGTTGCGGGATGAGCCGAAGGTAGGTGAACAAGTATCTGCTTCGTCCTGTCGTTGCGCGGAAAGGAACGCTGCATGCATGGCGAAAGGTCTCGTCTCGACTCGGGCGCCCTCGATGGATGACACGATTATGGATAAACTCTATGGGAGACCCAACATCTAGGGTCTTGATGCTTCCCCCTATGTTCTAGATTTTAACCACTGACTCTATGGCGTTGCCTGGAAAGAAATTACGCCAAAATGCACATTGCCCCCCCAATATTTTGGACGTTTCTGCACCTATCCCCCTCAAACACCCGGGATCTCCGCTTATATAGGTGCATGAATCTTCATTAGGATTCGAATGCTGTTCAAATTAGAAACGTGTTACCTCCTGGTTTGTTTGAGCCACTGTCGAAAGCCCTTGCTTTTTTATGGTTCTGCTGCTTATCTCAGCTAGTACTTGCCTCTAGGACAGGACTAATGCTGATATGGAATCTACCTGTTGCCTGGGGTGCCCGGCCGAACTCTCCGGCAGGGATCGAGTGTTGTGTGCAGGTAATCCAGTCTCCCCCTATTTACGATTGTACATGGATTTAGGTCCTTCCATTTCAATTTGGAAATACCCACATAGTTTGTTTCCATTTTTAAAGTGACTTAGAGGTGCGCACCCAGGTTTTTTGTTTGGAGGGGCCCGGCTGGCGAAGAGAGGAGGGGCGTTAGGCTGAGGGGGCGACATGTTTGACAGGGGGCGGCAGGTTACTGGAGGGTAAAATGTGACCGAAGAGGGTACTTATCATGTAAAAGGGCGGTACGCCATGGGCAGGGGTGGCACTTCGGAGTCAAAGCTTTGGAGGGGGTGTGCGCGGGCCCGGTGCCCCCAGTGGCAGATCCAGGGGGCAAAAAAAGGCATTCCCCCTCAAAGGTAAAAGCTTTGGGTACAACTACTTTTGCCCCCCCAGCGATCCACCTCCTTTTCCCCCGACTCCTTTTCAGTAAACAAGCAAGATTTTGGTGCTTAAGCTCTCAACTTCAAACAGAACCTTTTAAGCTCAGTGGAAATACGGGGTTTTGGATAGGAAAAAGTATCTTGAGCCCATATTTTTCACCCCGTGACGTTTTTTTTTACTTCGGTTTGCGCCTCCCCCAAACCGACCGGTAGATCCGCCACTGCCCCCCTTGTTTGGGTACGCAGCTGGTGACTTATGATATGAATTGTTATCGGCGGAATCTATGGAGGCTTTTTCCACATATTTAATAGGAAGTAGTGGCCCTAGTATTGCCTCACATTTGGTGTTTTGTAGCGAAATTTCTCATTTTTACGGAATATTACCACTCATCTTAATTCACGTCGCCTAAATCCAGATCGAACACATCCAAATACACGGGTCTTTTTGGCGATTTATAAAACAATATTAAGGTGGCCTAGTTTGCCCATAGCAGCTAAGCATCCAGCCAATTTTGTCCTCTCAAATGGCTGTCTCTGCTGCTGGAATTATAACGGACGCAGCGTCACACCTTAAGTACCTTTATATGGGAAGATGTATTTGAAAATCAACGTGCTACTATTTTTATATTTGTAGGGACACTTCTGTGTCCGTAGTGGTGGCAAGGGGGCGTCCAGTGGCGGATCTAGCCGGGTGGTTTGGGAGGGGCAAACCAAAGTCGAAACAAAAAAAGTGCAGTGAAAATTGCGTTACAATAGCCTTTCGGTAGGATTTGGGCATGGAGATGAAAACAAAAAAGCACGGGTGAAAATGGACTCAAGATACTTTTCCATCCAAGCCCCAATATTTACACTGAACTCACTAATCGTTAAGTTAGAGTTGAAGCACCAAAATCTCTTACAAGCAAAAGGAGTCGGGAAAAGGAGGTCGATCGCTTTGGGGAAAACAGTTTTGCCCCGAGCTTTCCGTTTGGGGGCCTTTTTGTCCCTCCCTGGATCCGCCACTGGCTACGTCCATGGACAGTTAATGAGATGGAAGATATGATCTCTGCTTTCTTGAGAGAACCTGACTTTTCAATGCCAGCCAAAACTATGTTTAAATCGACTGGAGTGGTAGAGGCGAAGTCGGCATCGCTCGGGCTCCGACTCGTATACAGGTGCATTTGGCTCTGCAACAGGGGCGTAGGAATAGGGGCATGAAGGTCATGCCCCCTCCTCTAATTTCAGGATTCCTAACCATGAACCCACTTGGTGCCTTTACTGTAAATAAATGATCTGAGAAAACATTGCGCCACTCCCCCCCCCCCTCCAATGTTCTTGATTGCCACGCCTATGTTCTGCAAGGGTATTTCCTACACCTGACCTAATGAAACTGTAGTATCAAGTGGGCAGACAACATCTTAAGTCCAAATATTAATTGGCCCCGATTGAGTGCAGTGTCTTCTCTGATTTAGATTGATTCACGTTTGAGACAAATGAGAGGAGGACGCCGCCACGATACTTCGAAGCCGCTGCTCTCACTTGTCCAGCTGAAACCGCTGCCGCTGCTAGCGGTGCTTTTCCGAAACGGCTACCCCCTACCCCCCCTATAGCTGCCCTGCTATCATTCAGAGAGTCTGCAAGTAGGCGACTAGCGGACTATGGCTATGGATGATAATTATTCAAAACTTCAGAATCACGGTGGCTTGATAACTGGATCCACAAAGTTTGCCTAAGTTCGTTCTCACCTTGCTGATGCATATTTAACACAAAGTTTAAGATTATATGTATATTTACCGCACGAGTGTAAAGGCTCCTTAAAGGGAACGTGGCACCTTGGTCGAATGCCAGAATTTAGTGTAATTAGGGGTACTTTTAGCCGAAAATCATGGGAGCCTCCATAATTTCTCTGAAAAATGTTCAGTTAGCGCAATATTTTGATTTTTAAAAGCGCCTATAGGCGAAAAATAATTATCTGCCTGTGGATGATGTCATGATCTGGCAACCACTACCATATTCCATAGACTTCAAGGGCTTTGATTCGCTGATACTCACCGTAACGTCAGCATATGTCGTCACACCAACAGCCTGACAACTGTGGCCTGCTGCTTGAGGTACATGAGGGGTACATTTTAGGTAGGTTTTAGCTTTTTTACGGAAATATCGAGTTCCAAGACAAATGATGTATTGAGTACCGGGTTTTCCGACGTGCTTTACAACTTGGCTATCTCAGTTAAAATCACGTTATGAAGGTGCCACATTCCCTTTAATGCCAAACAGGTGGTGACCCGTTTTCAATGCAAGTGGCATGTTTGCCACTTGCATTGAAATCCTGGGTCAATGGTTTTACGTTGACGATACTTTCCGCCCATGGGCGTAGAAAGCAGGCTCCCTCCCCACACCAACTAGTGAACAAGAGGGGACGGCCCCCCAAAAAAGTAGGCGTGCCCTATTTTTGCATCCTTTGCTAGCGTGGGCCTAAGCAAATGTTCCAAATTTTGGTGTTGGTTTGCTGCGTTGCTAGCGCAGATAGCTTTAGAGTTCTGGCTTTTGAGTTATGTTCTAACCAAAGTGATGACCAGCGCAGTCGTCACTGCTTTGGTCATTTTCCTATAAGACAATTTTTCAGGTCGCTGAGGCCATTTTATTTTAAATTGGGCTTAAGTAGCCGCACATTAAACCGTTATTCCCGGTTATTACGATAGCTAGAAACTTCTGGTCATAGCCATTTTAAGTTTTTTTTAAATGCGCAATAGGCAAACGGCTGTAGATAATGCGAATGTGAGAAACTGGATCGAACGGCGTCATGTTATCTTGAATGGGCCAGATAGTAGTAAGAAGCTTTAGTTACTATAACTCGGGCCGAAGACTATTTAATCTCGAAGGAAACTTTTTGTCTGCAGACTTGTTTTGTAAACAAATTTCAGAACAAAAACATGAAGTACAATTTCTGAAGTCCTTTCGAAAACTTTCGGAATCCAGTGTGGCATGATGTCTGGTCAATATTAGTTTTGGTGTCAAAATCTGCTAATGCTTCCAGCCGAGAAAAGGTAATGCGAAGCTTCCAGCCGAGAAGAGTGTCTACCTTTGAGGCCTTATGATAGTCATTTCTGAAGTCTTCTTCTTTCGGATTCATTTAAGGATTTCCTCTGAAACAATTTGGGAATTCACGTAGCTGATCTAATTTTTGGTCCCGGTGCCAGAAGCCTGGATTTATAGCATTGAAGGTCTTGGTGCCCCGGCATTGAATATGTTTTAGCTCAAAGTTCTAGCTTTATTTTTGGAAGACTAGGCCATTTTATGAAACCTTGTGACCTGACGCGAAATGTTTTCTGCATTAAATTTTGAGGAAAATTCAAGGAATAACCTCGCTTAGTACGACGCGCTACTCACAATTTGGGAGTAGCCGCTGCCGAGACTGTTAAAGTCGAATTGGGAGCAGACCTGAATGTGTGTCGGCGGTAGTATGGAGGAGCCGGATGTAAATGGTATTATTAGTTGGTTCGGGATGAGAACGAATAGTACGTTATCAGTCTGCATGTTTTTTTGTAACAATGGTGATCTCGATAAACATGATTTATTTGTAGTTGCCGCCCCCCCCCTCCCCAACCCTATTGAACATTGACATTTTCGGAATCCACGTGTATTACATTACGGAATCCACAAACATTACGCTTCCACTTCCTAGTCGTATTCAATCCCCATTTAAAAGATACGCCTGGGCTGTCCTTGCTCCAAGCTGTGAGTGCCTCAGCAGGGATATCGGTCCGAAGGACGCGCACCAGCCAGCCGAGTGTGTCCTCGCTGCGAAAGCGCGCCGTTGCTCGTCGGGTTGATATGTTAGCGGCTGCGAGTGACGAGATGGCCCGATAACCGAGGCGGGGCCGTCGAGCGCGGTGTGTCGTTCCTGTAACGGTCAGCACTCGTGCCGCTGTTTACACGGCCCGGTAACGAATGAACGATGCATATGCTGCAGTGCGGCCTCGCCGCCGACTCGTGAGCATCAGTCTTCCTGTTTACAACGGGAGTGTTATCGGATTGCAGCCGCGCGCTCGCCTCGGCCCGCTGCCGGGTCTGACGTCTAATCAGGAAGCGGCGCGGTGTGCAGGCCCTGGTATAAATAGAGCCGACCCGGCCCGGCCCACTTCGCGTGGGGTCACGCCCCGCCGCTGAGCTGTGGCCGCCCGCCAGGTCACTGACTGCCGCGCAGCTCCCGAACCCCACTCCATCCGCCGCGCCTGCTATGGACGTACATCATGGGCTATTGAGATAGTGAGAGCAGGAAGTGGTGCGGGGCCTCCGGGCGCGGCACGGCCGTGTTTCCACCCACAGCCAAGGTTCTTCCGTATTCATCTGTATGCGGTGGTTGTCAGGTCGGGATAAACGTCTCCAGCGAGCGTCACCCACTGGAGCGAGTTGATAACTGTTGGCGTCCTTCCGGCTGACTTGACCTGTAGCACCGCAACGCAGGTGTGTTGCAAAGGCTCACGAGCAGTGTCGACAGACGGTACTGGCCGCTGGGTATAACAGCTATCATTGACGTATATCTCAACAAAGCACTTGTTCGTTCTCTCCGGTTCTGTGTCGACGAAAGGAAGGGGGTTGATTAGGAGTGAGAGGCAGTGGGCAGTCCGCCGGGCCGGACGGTGGACCCGGGTCGCCGGCAGAGCGCCGCTGGCAACAGCCCCATTGTGTAACGGGGCGTCGCTCCGGCCCCGGTGTGGCGTGTAACGATGCCCCAGCCAGGTTACGAAAGCGGCTCGGAAACCGTACTGCTGCGTCCCGGCCGTTGATCCCTGGTAAAGAGAGAGGGAGCGGCGGCCCTCGGGTGTTTTTGTGGGCGGGCGGACGGCGTGGCGCCGGCGGCGGCGGAGAGGGGCGCGCTGGCTGGCTGACGTGGTGCGCGCTGGCGCTGATCTCGGCTGATTGTGATCCCCCCTCAGCGCTGGCAGCCCGTGCTCCTGCGCAACCGTGGGCCTGATCACCGACACCACTAAATACTGGACGGGAATGGACCGAAAAAGATGGAGGTGCGTCAGCGTTGGGGCGCACTTGGCCATGCTGTTTGTCCGTACACTACTGAGAGCTTGCGGCATAATTCTTAGTTTCAAAACCCGGCACTATTTGGCTCTCCCGATTTTTTTTGCGTCTGAAACGCTTGACTTAGAGAACCAATGCATTTGTATGAATACCTCGCTACTCAGGTGACTTTTCTGTCTGAACGCCCAACACGAGGGGGGTCCGTTGTATTCTCGGTTCTCGGTCTCGGTGGCCGTCAGTTACCCGGGACACATGAGCAGCCAGTGTCGAGTGCAGGCCCAACGGTGGGGTGGGGAGGGGCAATGTCCTGAAGACATGGTTTTTAAAACCAAATTTGCGAAAGTCGTCAAAGATTGGGGGTTTGGGGGGGCAAATACCTTACCCCGTTCATGGATCCGCCGGTGTGGGCAGCCTCAGTACGGTCCGACCGCAGGAACGGCCCAATCGGCTCATGTATCCAGGTGTCTGGTACGTTTCTGCCACTCGGGCCTGGTGCTTCTTTGGAGGAATGATGAGGGTGGGACTGTATTAGACAGTTTTTATCTTTTAGATTATCTTTTGTTGATTAAATTGAAATTAAATTATCTTGATTTATATCAGGAATGTTTCTTACAACATTCTTGCAAGGGTGCGTTCTGCGTCGCCATATTCGTCTGAGCCGCGCCATATTTCGTCTTAACCAAATGGTGCGTACCAGGCGCCTTGGTACTGAGACTGTCCATGTATCTGGGGTAGCTGCTTGGCGCGGGCGCCTGGCGGCGCCTCTGCCGCGTCGCCGCCGGCGGTGACGGCGGCTGAGAACAGTCCAGGCTGCCGAGCGTCGACCGCCGCAGCGCCGGCGGGCACTCTCACCGCGGCCCGGCGCCTCCCGGGGTCACCGCCGCGCCGCGCGCCGCGTGAAAGCCGCCGCTGTGGAAGGCCACCTAAAAAACCGCTCTCCCTGGCCACAATCAAGCTGCGTGCGCCTGCATTTTCACGTCATGGCGCGACAGTTGGCTTGCCTGTGGCATTTCTAACATTAGTTCCGATGGTGACGTGTATGGGGGGGGCGGGCTGTGATGCATGGGGATTTACTGATATACATGCCACTGCATGAATCACGACATGACACGGCCGATTGTTGCCGGGTGGTGCGCTCGGTGAACGTTTGTCACGTGGCGGCCTGCCATTGGCTGCCGGGCTGACTCGGCTCAGGTAGCGTGCTCGTCGTCGCCTTGTTGTGGTGGCCCCAATTCGAACTCGGGTTGTTTTAGATCGCGTTCACCAGCGGTCCCGAACAGTACAAACATGCCCGCACACAAAGGGCGGAACGATGCGGATAATGGGCTGCTTGTCTGTTTGCAGAGGTGTTTGAGCCCATGGTGTTTTCCCCGTCTTCCAACGGCGCTGTTTGTTTCCTTTTTGGGAGAGTGGTGACGTCGGTGTTGCGCGCTGGGGAATCGCGGGTGCGGTTTGTAGGAAATCGTGGACTTACAGGGCCCCCGCGGCTTATGGCAGACTTGCCAAGCGGGTATGCTGGCCACTGATCAGAGGTGGGAGTTGTAAGCGACTTTAAGGCCTGGCTTGGCCAGAAGGACCATTTGACCCGCTCTGTTAGCCACCATTCAATGACCAATTTTCCAATCTGTAACTGCTTCTCAGCTCAGTTTAGGACAGACCACTGCACTTATTCGCTTTTTGGGTTGTGACATGTATAGGCGAATGGTGATACCGGCAGTTGTGCCAGTAAGTTCCACTACACAGCGATAGGAGGTCGTTGGGTGGGATTTTTACGTCATGCTACTAGATGCACTGTTTATTCACCTTTAGTTAAGTTCGGACTTTCGTTTAATTCGGGGAAGCCTCCCTGATTTGGTGGCGTGTAGGCGCGGAGAGATGGAGTCCACCATGTGATGCTGGGATTAGAAAATACTTGCATTCCTGAGTTGAACACGGCAACTGTATCCTGGAGAAGCGACTTTGCGCGGATTATGCAAGCTGGTTCGCTAGAGTAGAATGAGTTTGAAGTCACGTATTATTAGGTTCGGGACTTTCGTGGTGTGGTGCCTTGTCTAGAGTTCTGAAATTTTGGAGACGTGCTGGAGATAAGAGTTCCATCTAAAATATTGAACAGGGAATGATCTTTCGCTTTAAACATTGTGTAAAAGTTGTCAAAAGATAAAGTGAAAGTGCGTTGTATAAAGGCTGTCCTGCAAAGGCTGCTTTACATCATTGCCCTGCTACGACACCTAGAACGCTAAGAGAGACGGACACAGAGACCCCTGAGGTAATCTTTCGACAAACATCGATTTATACAGCACTCTTTCATTTTATCTTCAGACCGGTTTTACGATTTTTTCCAGGACGGAAGTGCATACCCTTTCTAATTCTGTAAGAGTTACCAGACCCACCCCAAACTTGCTCCCGCCCGTGGCCAGTGGCGGATCTAGCCGGTCGGTTTGGGAGGGGCAAACCAAAGTCGAAAAGCAAAAAACAACAACAATAAAACGTCACAGTGAAAAATCGCGCTACAATATGATTTGCCGGTAAGAATTTTGAATGTTTGAGGCGAAAGGCAAAACAAACGTCTCAATCTGAAAAATATGGGCTCAATATACTTTTTTTCCTATCCAAGGCCCCCATATTTCCATTGAACTTAGCTGGTTCTGTTTGAAGTTGAGAATTAAAGCACCAAAATCTACTAAAAAGGAGTCGGGGAAAAAGGAGGTCGATTGCTTTGGGGAGGGGGCAAAAACATAGTTTTGCCCCGAGCTTTTCCGTTTGGGGGAAATGCCTTTTGCCCCCCCCGGATCCGCCACTGCCTGTGGCCAAGTACCATTTGCAATAGATACAGGAAGCGGTCGTGCCGGGGCCTGTTCCAGGGCGGTAGGCATGCGCTGTGCTGTCGGGCTACTAGGTTCGTTTGGTTTGGAAACCCTGGACTGGCGTGGAGGTGTTTTCGGAACTGGTTTCTGGCCGCCACTCGCGGCGTCAGTGCTGGCTGAGAATGTATTGCATTGGAATGGATTTTAGCTGTAAAAACCCATTCTGTATGAAGGTGGAATGGGCTTTGGCTGCTAAGTCGCTAATGAACAAGACTAGGGGCCTGTTCCAGCGCCTCCTTAAACCTGATCTAACCTCCTCAAAGCTTCTCCAACTTCCTCTCGCCCGGTCCAGCGCCTCCTTAAACTTCCTCCAAGCTCGTCAAAGCTCATCTTAAATCTACTCCAACCTCCTCTCAAACGAAAGGTTGTTTTTCAGAGGAGGTTGGAGGAGGCTCAATTGTGGCGCACGAATTTCAATTAAGTAACTAAAATAAGTTGTTTTACAGAGAGAAACGACATTTGTGGGCAGCTAAAGGTTTTGATTCCGTTGTTTTTCTGCATACCACTTTCACTAAACTACATTAAATGAGCATCAGAGGCCTTAATCAAATTTGATTAGTTTCTTAGCTTTGCCTCACCCGCAATATTGGCGCTGATCAGGCGCAATCAGCTGATATCTCATCCCAAATCGTTCCAGCGGATACCGGTTTTTGCGCCTGCTCCGACTTACTCCAAGCTACTCTCATCTTTTTTGTAAGAAGGCGCTGGAACAAACCCTAGCTTTACAGCATGTTCGGAACGAGGGTGACACATATGCTGACCAAGGAGGCACGTCCCCCTCCTAATCGCCCCTCGGCCCCCTGAAATGATCGGGACGCCCCCCTGATAGGGGACGATGACGCGCCACTGAAATGTCGCTTTACCACCCCCCCATCCCCCAGGATACGGGTATTGGCGCCCCCACGAGAGGGTTTGGCATTCTTCTTATAGGATTTACCGTCTCAAGTGACGCCCCTGCCCATAATGTGCCCCTCCCTCATCAGCAATTCTCGATTCGCCTATGCATTGATATGCTTCGTACTGCTGCATTAAGTTTTCTTGGAGTTTTTCATACGGGCAAGGAAACTAACGCAATTATCCTACACGTTTACGTTTTTGCGCATTTAGCTTTCGAAGAAGCTTTTGAGAGAACGATCCGAGGGAAGTGAAGATATATTTTAACATCAATTGATTGAGAGGGAAGGGCGCAGGGTTTGTTTTCCTACTATTTAGGGAGAAATACAACTGTCACTAGACAGCCGAACGCATTTTGAACAAAACTGACAAAACTGAGTTTTGTAGTAGGTCGCCTATTTTGAATTAACACTGCATCCACGCTTACGCGTCCTGAATTTCAGCGCTCTTTGTGCGCCAGCGTTCTTTGTGCGGCGCGGGCGCCCTGGCTGCGTGCAGCAGGTCTGCCCGTCCCTTTGTTGATCAACAGGCGCCGGGGGCGGCGCCGCGGGACGGGCACCCAGCGTCGCCATTAGCCGCGGCGGCGGGGAGAGCGGCGGCCGGCGTCAGAGCGGGGCGGCCGCGCCGCGGCGGATGTTGTGAGCGAGGGGCGCGGGGTCGCCAGGGCGACGCGACGCCGCGGAGTCAGGTGGCAGCTCCTCCAGCGCCGGCTATCGCTGCCATCGGAGACGGCAGACTGCTGGCTCAGCTGCACGCCCGCTGTATAAGGCAGCAGGTGGACGCGCGGCCAAGCCCACCTCTCCGGGCCGCTGCTGCAGCCGACCGGTCTGCAGCGGGCAATCGGAAGGAAAATCTGCCGAGCTGTGCAGTGTCCAGACCGGCCGCAGAGCGGATCAGCAGGGCGGCTGGCTGGTAGGCTTCACGGCATCAGGTTAGCAGCCCTGCCGAGGCTCCAGAGGTGGAGCAGACTGGCTCCAAGCTCAACAGAAGCCCAATTAGTCCCTGCAGTCCCCGCTGTGCCCAAGCTGTGGATGGGCGCCCATTGCTGTAGTCATTTTGCCCGGGAGCGATTCGACATCGCCCAACACTGTTCAAGAGGTGGAAAGTGGTTCCCTTTCGAGCACTCGTTTGAACGGCAGCGCTCTGCGGTGCAGCGTGTATCATGGGCGGGTGGGAGTGGCGCTCGTTAAGCGAGCGTTCACCTGTCCCACATACGGCTCACGCATAGCCGAAACAGGCCGCCCGCGTAACTGGCTGCCTGGGCCGGCCGGCGGCCGCCAACCCGTCTGGGTGCGTGGAGGCGGGCTGTGGAGCGCCTCCCGGCGTGACCTGACCGGGCGTCGCCTCCGGGCGTGACGCGGCCACGCCGTTACCGTGCTTGTGACCGCAACGGTGCGGCGTCGCCGCCGCGTTGGACGTTACCGGGCGGGGCTGGTCGGCCGGGTCACCGCGCCGGCCGTATATTATTTTGTAAAACTTTCCAATACAAATTCCCCCGATTTTTAACAAAGGAGCTCATTTGACAACAATTGAACAGCCACAAAACTTCATTCGACATATAGGTTTTATTTTACATGGTTAATTAGACAGTAAAAAGGAATTTGAGGCTATGGTGATCTACATCATAACTAATTTTCATTGACCTAGGTCTATATTGTCAAGGTCAAAGAGGTCATAAAGGTCAAATTTTGCCATGCTTGGACCTTTGGAAATGCCTGATAATGCGTGGAAAAGAGAGTAAGCTAAGGCCGACCACGGTCATAGAGTTGTTCGCAAAAATTTTCCTTCATTTTTGAGGTCTAGGTCATTCAAGGTCATCGACTATGACAAATATGGTATATTCCTATTATGCATACTTAAAGTAGCACTATAGCAAACTTGTGTGGAAAGGAGGATTGATCTTTACCCATGATCTTTAACTGACCTTGACCTTAACTTACATGTTACCTTTACTACGACGTCATAGTATAATATACGTCAGACTGTAGTAAAGCACCGAGTAATAACTAAATTGCTGGTATTACTTGAACTTTGACCTTGACCTTCACGTGGGTGACCTTGACAAATAATCCGTCTATATGACACTGTGACGTCACCACTTGGTTAATGCAAGCAAACCGGTTCGACTGCGCGGTCGCGGCGATTTCAAAATGTAGGTCGACTTTAAAGCCTATAAATCAAAAATTTGACAAATTTTCAAAATTATTCACTATTCGACGCCTGTTAAATTTTCTAATGGCCATTCCCGTGTTTTTACGAGCGGTTCTCCGGTCATCCCGGAAAAATAGTTGGGAGAGTATCCGAGGCCTCAGTGCACGTGTTAAAGCAAGTAGAAAAAGTAGAATATATCCCTACCATGTTTTCTCAACAAGGTATATAAAATATCAGTCCGTGAAGGTCATACGTTTCTCCCGCCCACCCTCCGCTACATATGATATCGCGGTATCGCCAACTATGGGACGTAGGTCACCTGAGCAGCCAAGCGTCATTTGCGTCAGCTTATGACAGTGGGAACGGCGAGGAAATTCGATTCCCGATTGCATCCCTAGGACACCTCGGAACTCGATGGTTACGGAGACCGTTCATTTAGATGAAAAGGTATGACTGGTATTCACCATATGTGTTTAACGTGTGATATGCAGCAAAAAGGTTCCTAGGTATCGTTTTTGCTGTCCCGCATTCTTGAAGGTGTTATAATAAATGTCTGAATCCGGATCACGAGAGGCTTAATCCTGATTAAGGCTTTTGAAAATAGCGGGATCCCAATCGAGATTGACATACTAGCAGGAACATTTTCATGCAATAAATGGTTCGTTGTCGGCAGTCCTCCGGGTATTTGATAACAGTCAAACAGCAGCCAATACACAAATTTAGACAGTTATAGTGCTTTGAAATTGTATAAACTAACTTTGCACTTCTAGGCATTTATTATAGCATTGTTCGCTATAGTCAACTCATATTGCTCATTCTTGGCGGTCCATGTTATTCGGTAGCCACGGCGTTGCGTTAGCACCGCAGCGGCCTGGTTGAAACCGAGTTATTATATGTCATCTGGAGCACGGGCTAAGTGAGCAAGATATTTACTGCCCTTGTAAGACATCCTGGGAATCGTTTGATGGTAGTCTTATGCTGGGCCGATGCTGGCCAAGTTTTAAATCCTCTCTTTGTATTTGTAAATCGAACAGTTTTTGAGATATGAGTATACTGAGAGAATGGTCTATAAAATAGTTGTCAAAACTATTTTTGCATTATTTTATACCTAAACCCATCGCAAAGGGCTCACACAACAGTGGTATTGCCATACTGACCTGTTCTTGCTTTATGGTCGATTTTAAGCATAATGAAATGTACGTAGTTTCGCTGCAGATCTCTGGTCCGCGGGTGGCGAAGTGCTTACTTCAGGCAACTCTACAAAGACTTGTAGCACGGTTTGTGTTTTCATGCCTGTTTCAAGTGCAGTGAAGAATTCTCTATCAGTATATGTGCTCAGGAAATGATTTAGAAAAAGTTGCATTTCTAATATTGGCCACGGACGAGGCATTAGGATGTGCGGCCGTATGTAGGTTCCAGGTTGTAGGTCGCGCTGGGCCGCACCGCCGCTGCTCTGCCACTGCTCTGCCGCTGACGGTGGCACGGTTGTCGGGTCCGCTCCCGTTGACGGTGGCACGGTTGCTGGGTCTACTGCTGACTGCGACGGTTGTCGGGTGCGCTGCTCCTGACGGTGGCACGGTTGTCGGGTGCTCTGCCCCTGACGGTGGCACGGTTGCTGGGTCTACTGCTCCTGACGGTGGCACGGTTGTCGGGTGCTCTGTTGCTGACGGTGGCACGGTTGTCGGGTGCTCTGCTCCTGACGGTGGCACGGTTGTCGGTTGCGCTGCTCCTGACGGTGGCACGGTTGCTGGCTCCCCAGTGACTGGTCATCAACTGCTGCCGGTGTGGTGTCAACCCGCGAATGGTGCTTGGGAGCTCCCTAGACCGATATTCGGGGGCCAGAGTGGGGCCCCGGAGTGATAGCTAGTGATCCCAGAGACCAAGCTCGTGATCCCGAGACCAATATGTTTGCTTTACAGTGAACAGGGTCAGTCCAAGGGGGGTTGTTGGACCCCCTTGGCTACGCCACTGCCTCAAGCACACTCAAATAATCAAAACAGGTCATACACCCAAAAACAGACCGTACAAGCAGATTTTAACATCAAATTTGGCCCCCATATATTCCATGGGGGCTCCCCGGTTGCGCCACTGGAGGATGTTATTGGTTTGAAACCAGATCAGCGTCTCTCTGCAGCCGTTTGCCACAGCAGGCGGAGTGGCAGCACCGCTACCCGTCCTACCAGGCGGCCGCCTCCTTTGTCTCGGCAGCCCAGCGCGTCCCGTCGTTGCCTCTGAAGCCCGGCACCGCCAGCGGGCAGTGGCGGATCGAGCGCGGAGTCCGCCCGGGGTGGTGGGAGGGGGCCAAGTGCGAGGCAGGGCTGGGTCCCAGACTGCAATGGCGGAAAACGAGTGGAATTATATTCGATTGTAGGGAAAGCATTAGGTATTTTGTGTTTCCTGTGTCGTTCCCTGGTCGGGGCTCTCGCTTGGTGCCTTGAGCCGCCCGCTCGTTTGTGGTACAGCCTCTGGAACCTATTGCTAACGGTACAGTCTCTGGCATGATTCAGCTGCTGTGTTGTTGATCGGGTGTTTGCCGCTTCTTGTGGCATTTCATCCTGTGAATGTTGTTGCTTTTTTGTGCGCTGTAAGAGGTGTGCAGTTGGATTAATGTAATAAAATTGAGGTAGTTCTAGGAGGCCAAACACTTGGGTAGCGCGTTCGTCGGCACTGGGAGGTAAACAGTACGTTATGTTTACGTTACGCGTCTGGTCCATGAAATCCAAATATGATCGTTCGGAGAGAGGTCAACTGCGTTGTTTTGAACTTTTTCACGTTTGCAGCATTATGTGGGGCTGTCATCAGTTAACAGGTTTTATTTTACGCATTTTAATGTCGATTCCGGCGTAAGTTGGGTTTTTTCTGTTAGTGACTTGTAGTTTTGCATGAGGTGGGGGATGTATTTTTTATCACTTCTACCGCGTATATTTACACCATCGAAACCTCTTCGCAATAATCGACTTCAGGATATTAGTAACCCCCTGTCCTCCATCCACTCAGATATCTACTGAGAGGAAAACATTTGTTCCGCGTTTTTTTGTGGGGGAGGGGCGGGCGCTCAAGAAACAGATAGAAGAGTTGTATATCCTATATCATGTTGGTTCCATTTAGAAGCTGCCTTAATATCGACCAATCACCATGTGCAAGCACAGTCATTTCTGAACCGGGTTGCCAAGTGTAACACATTTTTTACATGAATTTTAACCAGAAGTGTTGTGAACATATTTAAATTGCAATATGCTGCTGCTCTTCATTGTCCTCTGTTTTGAGCAGCATTCTCTCCCTCCGAAATTCAAGTGCTCCAGACTCGGTGAGCAGTCCGGGAGACCTGCCCACTTATTACTCATAATAGCCCCTGGCGTTATGATACCGCCCGGTCCGACACGACCGCCAGTCACCAGAAATCACGGCTCACGGGCGCTGGGAACCGCCGCTCCTGACGTCACATCACGACGGGCCTGCGCCGTCGTTTCCTTTGTCCTCGACGTCACTGGAAAGCGGCGCCGCGAAAGCGCTTACCGGCGGCGACGGTCCGCCTCGAACGTTCGCCGCCGCTCGCTGACGCAAAGCCAGCCGCTGAGTGGATCAGAGCGTGGTGCGATGCGTGACGTGGCCGCTACGCCCCGCCCACCGCAGCGCCCCGGGCGCCGGGCCCGGCCGCCGCTGTGCCGGTACGCTTGGCTTTAGGTCGTTGAGACACCAGTTTGCCGTGACATGAGCGGCGGCTCTGGCTGCGTCGGTAATTGCGCAACCTGAATGGATTGTGTTCGTAGCTCTGGCTCTTTAAAGCCCTTCCGAGATTAGTGGGTCATGTTTAAAGGTTGAGGTTGAAATGTTGGTTACTACGAAGCAGGGAGGGCCTAAGGTTGAGTACCCACTCCCCTCCCTCTTCAGTACGCTCAGGCTCCGCCCCCCCCCCGTCCGCGTCTGACGGCTACATGAGGCTTGAACGTCAAAGTGGACAGCCAACCACACTAGAATGCCGAACCTTGGATACATGCATCTTAAAATTTGCAGCAGGTGATGGCCCGGGGAGAGATACCTTGTTCCGTGGCGTCTTTCAGGGACGTTGATTTTTCTAGAATTACTGGGGTATCCAAATCTGAAATGTTCTCAAAGGATAACACCGCTGGCGTTCTTCGAGGCCACCGTTCCACTTCCAGGTGCAGACTCTCATTTGACTGTTTGGGTATCTCTTTGGCAAAATTAGTTGCGTTACTTTGATAAGGCTCTAAACCCTGCCCCCCTTAAAGGACCGGAAATGTCCGTCGGGAGGGCCCCAGTGGCTCGTAGTGAGTAAATGGCACCCCTCGCCCCTTACGGCTTCGCCCAAGGGCGAATTATTGATTTGTCACTGCTTTACGACTTTGGGGCCAAAGCTCAAGTTTGGTACGTTTCCCCCCCCCGCGAGGGGGTGAAGGAGTTTGTCGGTTCAGTGGAAATATAGTCCTGGGCGAATTCGGGGTTCGAATCTCGTACCATGATCCATGACCTCTCGATAGCAGCGGCGACTTAACGGGGTGTCAAACGCTGTGAAAGGTAAAGTAGGTAGTAAACTCAGTTAGCATTCAAACTCCAAAAATTGTTTCATGTGGAGTGTAACAGCTGCCGGTGATGCCTCAACTGCAGCTAAAGCTGTTGTACGTGGCAAGCGGTAATGCATGCTGATGAAAAATATGGGACCAGTGAGAATCACGTCCGTATGTGGTTTATTACTTTTCGGTACCTTTTCGAGGTCGGGGTACATTCAAGTTGCGCCGCGGTTCATCATAGAAAATGGCATTGTTTTTTCGGGCTTGTAACCTTAACACTGTGTTGGCACGGTACCTGGTACGGGATGAGGGGCGCTCTTCCCTCCGTCCCTCCGGGGGCGCTGTGTGATGCGGTGCGCCAACCGCCGCCTTCGCGTCCACGGCCGCGCCGAAGGTCTCCTTGACGGAGATGACGCGAGGGGCCAACACAGGGGTTTGGGCAGGTGCGGCGCGGACGTTCCGGCAGTAGCGTCCGCTGACCAATATGACCTATATTAGGCGTGAGTCACGTTTGTGGCTGAGTTTGACTCAGACGATCTGGTCGCGATCATTCTGTCGGTCGTATTGTCCTTGGTTGCGATTTTCTCTCTCGGTCTGGCGGCGCTGCCTCGCTTGGCTGCCTCCCCTGTGTTCTGTACCGGGCGAACGGTGACAACTGTGGGGGCGAACGGTGACAACTGTGGGGCCGCCCAGCGGTGGGGATGTGCCAGGGGGCTCGGCAGTTTTTTTTTTTGCTAGGGAACCTGGTCCCGGTGGAATGGACTGGCGGGACGGCGCGCTTCGTTAGAAATTAATTTTCATTAAAACACGTCGTGTTAGCGGCGACAGACACGGAGAGGTGGTATTGTTGTGCCCTCAAACTCATGTTTAATCTCATATTATAGTGGAACCACCATGAGCTCCACAGATTCAAAACTGGTCGAATATAGCAATGAAGTCTTCTCGCTATTTCTTTCGAACAGAAGGATTACCACCAGTCCGGGATTGGTAGAATGGGGGGATCGGTGCTGTTGAGCGGCAGTGCTTTCGCCAGTGGAGCGTAATGTCAACAGCGAGTTTCCGTTGAACGGGTGATACTTCCGCGGCTGTGTAAGGGTGGGAGGAAACCTGCCCACACGCCACAGAGCTGAGCCCAGGGATTGCAGCCTGTGGATGTGGCCGGAGTCGGCATGTTTAAGCAGGTTGCCCGCTCGGGTCACGCTCCACCAGGCCTGCCGCGTTCCGGCGGCCGCTGTGTTTGCCGAAACTCCGCGTTTGGCTCGGGTGCCAGCCGGCGGAGGGTCAGCGCGCAGTTCGGCCTCGCGCCGGTTCTGAAGCGTAAACAGTGCCCCCTCCCCGCCCCGCCACATCTGCCGACGGGGGCATCGTCTCGACGAGCTGCGGCGCACGTGAGAGAGGTCGTGACCTTTCCCGGTGTCCACGAACGCTCGTCCGCCGCACGTAGCGCTGACCGCGTTGGCCGCCGCATTTAGTGTGAGTGGTTCAGTAGATTGCCACTCGAGGATTGGCATTGTGGGCCGGGCGGATTTAGCCGGGTGTCCGGACAGTGCAGTTGTTGATTTAGCGCGGTGGCGGTGGTTCATTCGCCCGGTGCTGTTGTGGAGATCGGCCGGTGGTGGTGCCATACCGTCTGAACGGGCGGACCATCGACCGGCCGGCCCCTGTTGTCAGGCGACCTGTGTGGAGTGAATCACGCGGTATGGGGGCATCGATTGATGAGTAGCCCGCCGTCTGTCGCCACCGCCTCCCTGGTATAGCACAGGTCAAACAGGTGCTTCAAACGTGTACACGCCTGTAGTGCTCGCGTGGACAAAGGAGGCTAGCTCACACTACAGGGAAAACTAAGGGGACCGTCATTTGAATTTGAAATGTTTGGACTGGTTGTTGTGAGGGCCCCTGTACGTTAAACGGTTTAATCCGTAAGGAAGCCAGCGGAATTTATTCCATGCAGGCAGACCATGCTCGGTTTTCCAGCGTTGCGGAGGCTGCCAGCGGGCCTCCCTCACTTCGGAAAGTCTGCTCGTATAGGCAATCCTAGTTTCGTTCGTTTCGTATTTGAAATTCGCTGGGGACAGCGATGCTCAGCCTAGCGCTGTAGTCCCCGCAGGGCGCGGTCGGGCGTAACCGCCGGCAGCCACCACACACGAGGCCCCACCCCAGCCGTGCATTAGGCTGGCTGAGTCATCTGTCCCGCCGGCACACCTGTGCGAGCGACGGCGGCCACGTGCTGCCCCGCGGCCGCCGTGTCAGCACCGGAGGGCACGCGCGCGGGGGGCGCCACCTTTGTCGAGGCCGGGGAGGCCCGACTGAGTTGGCACCGGAGGCGGCCGCGATCTGCATAGATAACTCCCGTCGGGGTGATGCGCTAGGCGAAACACACACCGCTGTGTGTGTAAAGTGGCGTGCTCGAAGTTACCGGAGGCTGTGGTTCCTCCCTTTCCGGAGAGAGGGCTGTTCACCAGTGGTCGGCGTGCACCGTATAAATACACGTTCATACGTCGGGCGGGCGGTGACGATACGGGCAGTACGCTAGCGAAAACCTCCGGCGCGTGTGGAGCTGTACCGGGGCGGGCGGCGCGTGTGAGGCTGTACCGGGGCGGGCGGCGCTGTTGCGCTAGTGTTGCGGGATTCCCCCGCCCCCCCTTCGATTGTAGGAAACATTGGCCAACAGCCGCGCCGCAAGCGATGGAAATTACGGTGCAAAACAAATGGAGACAAGTATTTGCGGTAAAATGTCCCCTGTATTCGAAGTTTTCATTTTGGTTGTTGTGCAAACTGAGTATTCTATGGATGGTTGTACCCCACTCTGGCGCTTTCCAGTTTTGATAGCCAAACTATCTGCGGAGAGAACACATGCGATGTCCTACATTGTGTTCCAAGCATCGGACTGTCGGATGCAGCGCTGGACAGGGTAGGACGAGTGGTTAGCACTCGCATACCCCTCTACCTGGAAGGTATCTTACTGAATGACTTCTTACGAGAGATTTCATTGGTGGGGGAGGGCTGTGTACTCCAGCAACTAGGCATTTGCCCTTTCCTGTGCAAAGCTGTGTAATCATCGGAGCCCTGAGCAAGACAGGCTCTTTCAAACCTGCGCTCACTTCGTCTCCTCCTCGTTGAGGCTCAATTTTATATTTCCCTGGGCGGCATCCATGCCGTTTTAAGCAGCGCATGATTCTGGGGAAATGTTATTGAGATAACTTACCCATGTGAGCTAAGGGATTATTTGCGTACCTATATTGTAGGCGGAATCACTGTGCAACACGAGCACCAAGTGAGGAACGCTCCGGGTGCCAAAGCCAGCCTGCCAGTGTCGCTACCTGCCCCAGCACTGGAGATTTACACCTGTGTGGGTCCATGTTGAAGACGTTGTGGGTGTCGCGCGCAGCAGGGAACGGTTTGCCAACTTGGTGGGCTATTTATGAGCCTGTTGACGGCGGCCGCCGCGAGCTGTCAGCTCGCGGTAAAAACGCCGGCATAAATCTGGTCTGTTTGCTTTTTTACCTGCGTGCAGGCTCGCTGTCTGTTTTTTTGCAGGTGCTGTTGAACTCAGGGTCTTGAAAAGTTTAGAAGGGTAGGAACGGGGGGAGTAGAGAATTTTACCGATGTAAATCAGTGCCACTGTGGCGTTGCAGGGTCAGAATCGACCTGAAAATAATTGCCCCCCCCCGACATTACTGATGGTCCAACACTAGTATCTCTCCGTGGTATGTACAAGATGTGATCTTTCTATCCGAGCGTTTCTATGCGGTTCTAGGTATGGAATGTTTCTGTTATGCTTCATTGGCAAACAATGAATGCCACCACCATTTCTGCGTATTACGCTGTGACCTGCATTTGAGCGGCTCTGATGTCATGCCCGCAGACCGTGTTCCTTCTATCCCACAACAAACCGCCAGGTAGGAATTCGGCGAACCGGCGTATTCCGCATGGCACTTGCCCGCTAGCGTTCGGCCGACCTGACGCTGTTCCGAGAATCCATGAACATCGCAGTTGCCCCTCCTCCGAACCCAAACACACGCGCCGCAGTCGCGCCGCAGTGTCGTCAGCGGTGGCTGCACCACGTGATCGCTGACGTCACACGCAGGCAGTACGCGGCGGCCGGTCACGTGACCGTCGGCTGGCGCGTCACTGCCGACAGCTGACTGTGGTAGCTGGCTGAAAAGCGGGCGGCGGCGCCGGCCGGCTAACACTCTAGCCGTCACCTCCCATCCGTGCGGACACCACCACCCAGTCACCGTTGGTGACCAGTGACCCCCGGGCGATCATCGCCTCAGGCAAACACCGACATCGCCGCGGGTGCTGACGTGCACTCTCCTCGCGTGTTCCCGGCAGACGACAGCGACAGCATGTGCAAGGGGGAAATCAGCTTCGACGAGGCGCGGCGTCAGGCGCAGCAGAAGCGGAAGAGGGGCCGCAAGAAGCTGACTGAGTCGACGCCGGCGGGTCGGTTCTCCGACCTGTACCGGCTGACGGGAGAGGTGCTGGGCGAGGGTGCGTGCGCCTCTGTCCAGACGGCACGCAACATAGTCAGCGACCGAGAGGTGGCCGTCAAGATAATCGACAAGTATCCGGGCTACCCGCGCAGTCGCGTCTTCAAGGAGATCGACACCTTCCACCATTGCAAGAACCACACCAACATCATCCAGTTGATCGAGTATGTGGAGGAGGAAGAACGCTTCTACCTCGTGTTTGAAAAAGTACAAGGCGGTGAGTACCAGCAGCGCGGTGGAGAGGCTTGTGCGTGGTCTGTTCCATTCAAAGCTCACAGTCGAGGTGCAGTCTGTCGTCAGTTGGACGCTGGGGATATTTACGTTAGTTACAGATTTAGTTCTATTTATATAAATAGAAAATCAGGAACGAAAATCAGACTGCAAGCTTTGAATGGAATCCACTATGCACTATCATCTTTTGTTTGAGTTTCTTGTTTTCTGTCGCCACAAGAATACGAATGTGGAATGAAAACGAGTTGCCCGGCCGGACTTGGGTAGATAAACATGGGGAGTAAACATTTTCATTTTGTCTTGGTTTTTACCTGGATACAGGGGCGTCGCCACGGGGGGGGGGCAGGGGCCCCCCCTCTTTTGGCCAAAAATTTCCTGATCTCAGTCAAAATGGGAGAAAATTAGACATGCTTATGACCAGCCGCTGCAGAAGGCAACGCAGAGCCCAAATTCGAACAGTATTTGGTGCTAACGTGGAAACTTTGTTGTCAGCTTCAGTTTGAAGTTTGGCTGCCCCCCCCGACTTTTTTGCCGGTGGTGACGCTTATGCCTGGATAATACTAATGTATTGTTCCCCATGTCTGTGTTTTTGCTGGGTTAATTGAAGCATTTTATGAGCAGTGTAAAATCAGAGCTCAGTTCTTGTGTTGTGATATCGTTGATCATTTTGAAATTACCTTTTCTCCGCGCTTATCCTCATAAGACGGCTAAAATACTGTTCTTTTTCGCCAAGCCCTGTCGATAAAGGGCAGAATTCTTCCAGGGCTTGCTCGCGTGCGCGTCATATCCGTGCATGGTTAAAACACCAATTTCTCAATGCCTTTTCCTTCATAGCTGCTAAGTGGCTGGTTTCTCAAGTTTGCAATTAGGTGCATGCGTGTATGGGGCGGATTGCGGACAGTAAACCTTGGCGTAAACCGTGAGAAAATCTGGTTTAGACATCGAGTGGCCGCACTGCGCTCGTGCAGAGTAAATGACCCGCTGAACACCCCGCGAAATATCCGTTTCAAATCGTTGGGCGACCGTCCAGGTGTGACCGGCAGCCTCCCACGATGTGACGGAATAGCACGGCCTAATCTAAACTCACGGAAGCGGGCTGTGTATCTGGAGCGGCATTCCTGGCGACCCGAGAGCGGCTGATGCAAGCCTCTCGGTAGTAGAGTAGTGCCGGCGCTGTTGCCAGTGGGAGGGTACGTCACCTTGCGTCAGCTGACCTCCAGTTGTTTGGACTCTGGTGTCAGCGCGGCTGCCACGCGCCACTGCTGCCCCCCGTTTAAACAAGCTGCGTGCGTCACAGAGCTGGTGACAGCTGTCTGTGCGTGCTGCGTTGATAGCGTTAGGGCGCAGGATGCAGACGTTGCGTCAGATGCCCTGTCGCCTTCTGCATAACGCACCGGGTGACAGCTTAACACGCTGTCAAACCAGGCCTCTACACTGGTCTGCTAGTCCCCGTCGGAACGTGTTATGTTTGTAATGTTCTCATAGCTAAAAAAACCCTTGCTACAAATTTGCACTTTAATTGTATTGGTATGCAATGGAAGCAGCAATAACCCGCAGCGTTTAAGCGATCTCACTCGGGTCGAAAATCGGTTCTCGTTTGTGTCTTGCCTTGGGCTATTAGGATTGACGGTCGGTAGGGCAGAAGGATTACTTTCCGTCAGATACGGTGCCGCTAAGACCCTACCCTGCGAGATCTGGACGGCGGGTTTTCGTTCGGTACCCTTTGCCAATATTGCATCCGGCCGTGCGATCCGCGAACCTTCTGGGAGCGTCCCTGTGACGTAACTGCGGCGGGATGATGTTGGAGCCGGTCCAAGGTCTCGCGCTCAGGCCTGGTCTGCCGTCAGCGCGCCGGAGTTGCCGGCCGCTATGCAGTGATGAGGTAATTGGCAGCGCCACCACCGCCAGCGCTCGACTGGCGGAAATCCCGCACCCGAAATCCCCGCTGGGAAAATCCGCAGTGATCGTCATGATCAGGCTGAAATGGCTGGGGCTGGGTATCGGTGCGAGACGCCTGCAGGCCGATCTAGGTGTATCGACATGTGTAAGGAAGTGTGTAGTGAGTGAGCTCGGCCTGACAGCATGTTTGGTGTGGTTTTCAGGTCAGCTTTTGGATCGCATCCGCGACCGCAGACATTTCTCAGAGAAGGAGGCGAGTGAAATAATCCGTGATCTCGCCTCCGGACTGCAATTTCTGCATGGCAAAGGTGAGCAGACAACCTACCTGTCGTATCTTCAGTCATGTTGTAGGCGTGGTTGGACCTCGCTACTGATATGCCATTTTTTGATGCTATGAGTCCGGGCGGTTGGACTGTTGCCGATGTTGGCGCAGTAGCACTGCAGGAGAGTGCCTCCTGTCCATCCCACTGGCGCTGACCTGCCTCCCTCTCCCTGCAGGCATTGCTCATCGTGACCTGAAACCAGAGAACATTCTGTGCGTGAACAAGGACACGATCACGCCCGTGAAGATCTGTGATTTCGACCTGGGTTCTGGGATCCAGTTCATTCCCAATCAGCCGACTCCCATCACCACGCCTCAGCTGCACACACCGGTGAGTGAGAGTCACGGCGCCGCCGCGCCTGGCCAAGGTGACCCTTACTTCCATCCATTGTTCAAAATTCGCTGTTGTGTTTATCATTGACGAGTTTTGTGCGTCACACTTTCTGATTCGGAATGTAAGAGCCAGTGAAAAGAAAAGCAAGGACCGACCATAAAGGCGGGGCTAAGCTAATAATGGGGCCAAATTTGTTGGCCACGTTTAATCTGTACGTATGCGACTACACAAATGGTATTATTGAAGTGAAAAACAAAAGCTTCAAAGCGCATTACCGGCGCATCTGTCAGTGGGCGTGTAGACACTGCTCTATTTTGATAGCTGAGAGCGCGATGGGCTGTACCGAAGGCCCCGTTTGTTTATGCGGTGAACGTCTCGTTGCCCGGCTGCCCAAGAAACTCAGACGTGCCCACTCGAAACTGGGTCAGTGGTTGTGAGTTCCCACCCCCCTCCCCCGCGGAACGCCAGCGGCACCGCCAAGTGCGCAGCTCTCGGGCTCGATAAGCTTCTGCGCCGCGCCATGAGAGTACGGCGAAGTCGGAGGCTGGCGCGCCCCTCGCCCGAGCTGGGGGGCGGGGCGGCTGAATTCGGCGGAGTATTGTCGCTCGCGCCCGCTACCAAGGTCGCTGCGCAGATGTCGGCGGTGGCGTTGTTGTGTTGCGGCGTGGCGCGGTGGCGCCATGGCAGACGCTCCCGCCTCCCGCGGCCGATCTGTGACGTCATCATCCGCTGCGGCGGGACGATGGTGGCCGAGATGTCTGCTGCGGCGGCAGAGTCTCGGTCCGCGCCCCCTCAGCGCTGCTTAGGGACCATCAGAGAGAGACTCGGTCTCTGATAGATCTGCCGACTCGGCGTGTGGTAAATCCGACTTTGTACCGGAACCGGCCCCAATAGTAGCAACCGGGAACACTGCAAACCGGTCTGTACAGTCCTACACGCAGATTCAGTAACGCGTCCTGCACCGCTTGGCGCTATAGGACGAAAACCTGTACCGCCGCCGAGGTAACGACTGCCACGTCAGCACTGCTGCTGCCACGTCACACGTCAGTCGGCGGCCGTGACGCCAGCGCGTCGTCATCCCCGCTGCCGGGCCAACAGTGGGGTGCAGCACTTTCGGCCCGGTTTGTGTGGGTCACTCGGCGTCGGGCCGAGACAATGGTTTCTCCCCCATGGTGCCTGTTCGTCCGGTGCATCGGGCGAGGTGACATCACCCCACAGCCGAGTGGGTACGGCCGGGTCACGCTCCGCTCCGGCTGTTTGCGCGTGCCCGGGCACCGGGAGGCGAGCGTGCCACGTGTTGTTGCAGTGTTGTTGCCGAGTGGAGGCGCACAGACGCGTAGGCCGAGCACTGAACCCAGCGCACGCGCGGTCGGCTGGCGCGTGGGACCATTGTGTGCAGAGTGGATCAACAAGCCAGACAGGCCAAGGCTGCACCCGGCAACAAATATCAATTGAAACGAACGGTGCATTGGAATTTGTTCTGTTCTAACATGCGGGCCGCCAAAAATTTACGAATGATAAAATGCCGAATCAGCGTTCAGAACCAGTAAGCGTTTTTGGTCATGCTCCCCGGCTTCCTGCCATATACAATAATGGCCGGGCGGGGGCCGCCTCGGTGGGGAGGGCGCGGGGCTGGGGCGCTGCCGGCCGGGCGGCCTGCCCTTGGGAAGGACGCGGCTACAACGAATCAATACACTGATGGCCGCTGCGCTGGCAACGGCCGCCGGGGAGCGGTCCACACGGCGCACGGCCACGCAGCGCCGGCCCGGCCCCGCTGCATGGTGCGTCCTGCCCTCAGCCCCGCACGGTCCCAGAGACGACCGACCGCGCTCAGATACATTAAACGCCGGCGGTGACGCGTATTATCTGGCGGGGCGCCAGTGTGCGCGGGGTTACATCAGCCGGTCACAAGGTCACAGGTGACGGGAGACACGGGCCGCCTCCGGCGGTGCCTCCGGCCTCGCGGCCTTGCACACTGTTTGATTTGGTCGGGAAGGGCGCGATAAATGACGGGTGTGTACGTAGAGACCTTGCGAATGGTAGTCGGGTATGCAAATTACCGCGAGATTCCTAATAAACGAGTTAGGTATCATTCTGATCCCTTTTGCTGTGACTTCTACTTGTTTCCACTTTTCGCTGATAAATGTGTGTGTCTGAGAGTCGTGAAGTAAGGTCGCGACATCGGCACTGGTTTTGACACGGCGCTCCCCTCCTCGACAGGTCGGCAGCGCCGAGTTCATGGCGCCCGAGGTGGTGGAGGCGTTCTTCAGCGATGACGAGCAGTGCTCGGTGTACGACAAGCGCTGTGACCTGTGGTCACTGGGTGTCATCATGTACATCTTGCTGTCGGGCTACCCACCCTTCTACGGCAACTGCGGCATGAACTGCGGCTGGGAACGGGGCGAGGCATGCGTGAGCTGCCGCGACCTGCTCTTCTTCAGCATCCACGAGGGCGTGTTCGAGTTCCCGGAGCGCGAGTGGGCCCACATCTCGGACGATGCCAAGGACCTGATCCGGAACCTGCTGGTGAAGGAGCCACTGAAGCGTCTTTCAGCGGACGAGGTGCTGGCGCACCCCTGGGTCCGCCACGGCGGCGAGCCGTCCAGCCTGCTGACCACGCCGCAGGTGATCCGCAGTAACCGCAGCGTCAAGGACCTCTCGCTGTACGCGCAGTCGGCGATGGCCCTGAACCGCGCCATGCTGCACCACCTGTCGATGGACGTGACGCGGCCGCGACCGGAGGACGACCTGGCGAGCGGCAGCGACGAGTCGCAGGACGAGGCGCCGCTGCTGGGTCTGTCGCCGCCGCTGGAGTCCAGCATGATGCAGCGTCGGCTGCTCACCACCCAGAGCATGCGGCTGACGGCCATCGCCAGTCCCAGTGGCTGAAGCGCCCCTCCAGCCGCCCGTTCCAACTATGCGGGTACTTTGTGCACAGTTGAGGCCGCACCGGCCGCCCGCCCGGCTCGGCGGGTGGCCATGTGCAGCGCCCACGTGATTTCTGCAGGACTTTGATGATGATGGTGGTGATTTACTATCGGCGTGTGCGGGTGAGACTGGGAGCCAGAATGAGATGGTTCGAGAGGGAGAGAGCGGGGTATATGTCCGTCTGTACATATATGTTGGCGCTGGCTGGGTAGCTGGCTTTGCCGGCGGGCGGCGGTCACGGCGGGACCGGTGGAAGGGCAGGGCCGCCCTAGACCGCCGGTCGCTGCTGCTGATGATGTATCTCTCTCCCTCTGTGTGCTGCCCGTCTCTGTCTCTCACTCTCGCAGCCGCAGCCACACTTGTACAAACGTGCCTTGTTGGTGGGTCTCTGTAGACACGTCGCTCCCAGGCGTCCCGGAAGCTGCGCCGGACTGTACCCTGTGGTCGCGGCACAGCACCCTCAGTACTGTAGCAGCCCGCGGCCTCCTCGTATAGCGCCTGCTGTCGGTCTGGGACGCTGGACCGGCTGTGTACCGGGTGCCGGTGAGACCAGCCCGCGCGGTCCGGCGCGGCGCCGCCGTGGCCGCTGTTTGGCCCGGCGGATGCTGCGGGACTCCGACACGTGCTGGCCTCACCGGCACCGAGCGGCCGGTGATGAAGGTGTCGATGATGTGTTTGTCGCGACGGCGCGTGGGTGGTGGTGGTGCGCTGCCGTCTTCCAGAGGTGCGTGTGCGCGCGGCCGGTCGGCGCGCTGCTGTCCCGGGGACCAGCGCCGTCCGCCGGGCCAGCTGACCCGGCGGCCGCGCTGGAGGGCGTCCATGGCTGTGACGTGACCGGACGCCCGACCCACCCCCTCCCTCCCCCAGCTGGGCTGTCAGGTGCCGGCCGGCCGGCTTCGACAGCCTGCGTGCGTCCAGAATGCGCCTGCGGTCTCCCTGCGCCCGGGCCGGCCCGGCTCCCCGCTGGTGTCGGCGGGCCGGAAAAATACAAAAAAGATTTATTTTGCTCAATGGGAGACGAACTAACTGTTGATTGTGCTGGTATAAGATGCGTGTGTGCGTATGGTGTATGGTGGTTGTTTGGGCGGTGATCGACCCAAGGTTGGATGTTTGCGCATGCGCCGTCCGACCGAAGCGCGGACGGCCATCTCAGTCCGCAACGAATGGCCCCTCCGATCGGCCTACTTCCGTTGATAAATTAATTTTGTATTTGTTTTTATTTGAAATCTCCGTTTTGGTAGGGGCTCGCCTGCCGATGCCATAGTTTTTTTCGCGTCTGCGACGGCGTTGCCCCAGAGAGTACTAGTCACTCAGTTGTGTTGCCATCGATCGAGAAGAAATTCTTCCGTGTCTGCGTTCGTACAGATTTTTTGGTAAAATAAACAAAAAGAAAACCAACTGTATTTGATACGGGCCCGGAGGCAGAAAGCGAGACGGAGATGCAGTGGGATAAACGCTGCATTCCCGCAACACCCTGACTCCAGCAACACTCTGGGGTAAACACCATGAGATTCTGGAACACACCGGCTCGGCAAAGGCTGCCGGTGCCAGTGGGCTGGCTGTGAGTGACACATATGACGTCACAACGTATCAGTGGCAACTGCTGACATCAACAGGGGCTTAGCACAGTGGGCGAGAAGCCCGTGGAAACCGACATCCAGAAACTGACGGAGGAGAGCTGACGCCGGCTCGAAACTCCAGCGGATTGGGACCGAGATAGTCATGTGATGAGCATGTCGAGGAAATCTAAATTGCATTTACCCCAGGGGTACGGCTCACGAAGAAACAGGTACCAATTCACCTCCCGTCGAGCTCTCCTCCCCCGGTGGTCACGTCGTATGGGTTGGACTTGGGAACGTGACGCAATACCTGCCGGGCGGACAAATATTTATGGTTTGGGGCCCTCTTTAAATCCTACGTGCCAAACGTGCCTTCGGCTCTGGTAGCTGCATCCAACTGCGTATTACTGTCTTCAATGGCAAGAATGAATCGTGAAATACGTTTTCATTTATCAATAAAAGTACCCGCAATCTTAAAGTGTCAACTTGGGCCCTAATAATAGCCTCATAGCAAAACACGCTTCATTTGATTTCTTATTCATTTATGGCGCAAATTAAGAGCTTTTATCTGGACCAAAGTATTACCAAACGTGCAACAATTTGACGTCATGCGGCTTCGAGACTTTTTACCTCTAACAGAAGAATTAACTAAGACGAATTATTGGGCTCATTACGCCCATTTATTACAGAAATAATGGACCTTGAATATATAAATACATAGTACAAAAAGAGAAACAAACATAGGAAATATGACCTTCAGATGGATGGTTGGTCTTCTTCAGATGGTTTGTTTGTCCCCAAAACCATTTAAGTCTGGAATTGCACAAGCTGCCTTATTTTCTTTAAGTCATATATGACCATTCGCAGTGAAAATTGTGACGAGAGATAAACAAATTTAGCCGGGAAGTTAGGGAGGGCCAAAGCTATTCAAAACACGACATCGGTGACGACAGAACCGCAAGGAAAACGAGGACTGGCAGTCTTTGCACAGAGCGGTGCTCCCCATTTTGCATTCCAATGGTTTGTCACCTTGAGGGGTGTCAGCCCCTCAAGGTGACAAGCCAGAGGGTTCAACCAACATCATCTGACCTGTTGTTCTGCTAAGTCCGGTTTTCTTTCTAGCCTGTGGCACAATTATGATTATTTATCATTAATTATTCTTATCATTATTATTAGCATTATGCTACATTTGTTAATTTCACCGACCCAGGCCATTTTTTTACATTGTGACCATCACAGACTAGGAAGGGGGCTCAATAAACCGTTCACAACATTGCAGAATAATGAGTTTCTCAGTGCGGGTTTGTGACATCGAATAGCTTCCAAACATCAATGAATCACTCCTAAGGGGCGCTACTGACAAAAAACGAGGGGCTCAATATTCGACTTCTTGCCAAAAATAATATTTGCCCTGTGGAAAGAAAATTTGACGGACTTAATGGCCCCTTCCAGTAAAGCAGTCAGGGGCGTGGAGTTGTGAAAATGATCATGTATCCGAATTTGAAATTATTTCAATAGCCAGTAAATAAAAAGCATAATATAAACTGTGTTTAGCCTTCTCACAGGCCTAGCTTAAACGCAGAGGAAACGCAACGGCAGGGTACACTTAAAAATGAGGCAAAGGGACAAAATAGCGATCTGACAGTAGGCCAAAATCAAACCGCATATTTCAAAACAGAAGAAGCGTGTAGGATAAATTTAATTAGCAACGTTCTTCAATTGCAAGCGTACCATCAGTGATACAAATGGACTGTGTTCAGTTTCTACAAAACAGGACCCCCGCGAAAACCGGAAACCCGTCACAGTTGCCGATTTTAACCCGCGCCCCACCGGGGTCGGCGCCACCTTCCCCACCGGGGCATCATGGCCCCCCTCTAACCAAAATAGGGCGTTAGCGCAAATCTGCAAGTGCAATAGAAAGCTCCGTGAATTCAGAAGAAATACTTCGCATGTTTTAGTGCCAGGCAATGGTTTGACCTCCAGAGGTCAAATAGGTCAAGATCGGCTATTTTCACTCAAATATGCAATGATTAAGCAAACGGGGATAACTCTATGTCATTAGAGCTATTGAGGCCTGGTAAAGTACATTTATACAAATTGCCAGTACTTTTCCGCTATGTGGAACGTAAAGACCTCCCGCCAGTGGTTTGACCGCCAGAGGTCACCTCGCGACCTAATATGACCTGAGGTCACGAAAGGTCAAAAGTGACTCCGAGTCAAATGAAAGCCAGTGACAAGACAAACACGATGGTTTGTTTCATCGCTCTAGCTCAATTAGGTCAAAAGTTATTGTCAAAATACTGTTTTTGACCTCGGTACAGACCTTGAAAAGTCAAACAAAAGACCCGGGATCCGTGAAAGGGTTCCAAAAAGTTGTTCTGAGCGTCAGTATTCAATCATTTTTGTGGCTTTATATCAGAAAACTTCCCCATGTTTTCCAATGGAAGTGCCTCGTGACCTGACCTCAGGAGAAATCGAAAATCCCGGATATACACCTAGACCCTGGAGGGTCATGAAGTGTAGGAAGTTTCAAATTGATCGACTCAAATGAGCTCTACAGAGCCTAAAGGTGAAGTAGGGACCTTGGTGACCTCGTCTGGTGACCGACCTTGGGGACCCGGGTAAAAATTTCAGGGATGATGGAAAATGATGCAGTGAGAGGTAGAGCCCTCAACCGCGGTGCTGCGCCTCGTCGTTTTCTGCTATCCCAGAAAAACCTAGGGGGCCATCGATGGCCCCCGGTGGGGAGGGTAACATGCACCCAATGGTGCCGATTGTTAGTAGTTGCCAGAAAGTTGCCGCCTAGATGCCCGAAATGTGACAGTCAATTTTTCGAGAAATACATGATTGTGGCCATATTTAAGGCATTAAAGATAACTCAAATACGTTATCAAGTATTTCCCTGTCCATTTGTCAGGTTAAATAATATTTAAAGTTTGAGTCTCTTCGATTTAGCGGTCCCTATTTCTTGAATTTAGTATTAAGTACGCCTAAAAACTACTAAAAAAACAAATGAGTGAAAAAAAAACATAGCGGGCAGCAATTCTACCAAACTACGCAACAGCCAAAACAAGTCGTAATGTTTATTTGATGTAGAGCCTGCCAAAAATGTACACAGGTGGGAAGCCACTTTTAGGGCATGTTTTGGGGTATATCTGAGATAAGTGCAGGCTAAAACTGGCTGGAATAAATAGTGCTGTCCATGGCTAATCTAAAGAATGTAGGCTACTTAGACTGATGCACTTTCCTTTTCACATATCAAACTTGGTTTTTCATTCCTTAGCTTCTTGTGCCTTACCTTATTTGTGCCCTAGATCAAGATTGTTAGGTAGATTTGGAGCTGGAGGAAGTTGGGAGAGTTGGCGCCAGCAACAAACTGGCAACAACAGTAATTCAGGTGAGATTTCATGATCAAATTATCATGTCAATATTGTACAGATAGCAAATATTGATGTGTGCCAATGCAGTCCTCCACAAAGTGTTAAAACATACACTAACGTGCACTGGAGGGGGCCTAGTAGACCCCCTTCTCATCTCAGGAAATCGCAGAAAATCTCAGAAAGAAAGAGACTTTGAAAAACGCTGGTTGGGGGTGTGTTGCTTACTACCAGTGGTGGTAAGCAACATACAGGACCTGAACTCATGAGTTAAAGCAGGACTTTGACTACACTGGATCTTTCTTTGGTATGAGACTTCCAATACCTCTGTAGGTACCTATTAGGCCAATAGACATAATTTTACATCTATGCAGGGTAGTTGCCTCAGAGTTTTTACTGCAAGAAGGAATGAACAGGCAGGTGATAATCAGGTGTTGGGGAAAATTTTAAGCATTTGATCTGTCTATAAAAATGCTACCTAAGGTCCACTTTACCAACACATTTTAGGTAGATCTAAATCCTATGTTGACATTGACATTTTTGTCCCTTTGTTGATATGTGAGATAGAAGTTCAGTGGGGGAAGCTGTGATCAGGGTTCCCAATTGTGTGTAGGTGCACGCTCCCATTCATAGATTAGTTCCCAATAATAATTATTTTCATGATAATTGCCACATTTAATCATGAAATGTACCATAATTGGAAACACTCCTTCCAAAAATGGAAACTTTTTCAAAAGGAAATGCATGTCATTAGGGGAAACTGCAGTCAGAGTAGCCAATAAAAGTTATGATCCCAATACTGGAAACAATGATCCATAATTAGAAATTTTCCTTCCAAAACATAAACATGATCTAAAAATGAAAACACAGTTTAATACTTCATGCAGTAATGGCTTGGTGCTGAACCTTGTCTGTTGCAAAAAGTGAGAGACAGGTAGATGACATTCAGCATATTGGAAATAGTATTCAAGTATACAATTATCATTTCCAGCTTTTGTGACAAAGGAGGCATACGTCGCATTGAGTTTGTGACAGCCAGCATACTTTCGCACCTCTGCTTAAACGAGCTAACCCAACGTTAAGAAATGAAAACACGAAGCTTTATATTTTCAACAGTACTTCGGTGTTTCACTAGGGGTGCCCAAGCACTCCCAAAAAATATAAACCCCTGAAGTGGGCGGATTTGACGTTCGTTCGGACGGCAGCGATTTCGGACTGTCAGTGTGAGTCTATTCCTGCTGATTGTGCTATGAAGCCCGTCGCTGTCAGTGACCTGTGTGGTACGCTGACCTAGGCCACGCTTTCCGCCATCCTGCCCGGCGGTGCCGGCCGGCTGCCAGCGTGGGCTTCAGCCTCCGCGCCAGCCAGCGCCTCTGTCCTCCTTCTTCCTGGCAACCCTCCAGACACGCCGAGACAAAGGCCTATGAGAGGATATATTGGTACTTACCTACCTGGTGCCAGGGGTTAAGGGGTTCAAAGAGAAATTTCTAGAGGCGAGACCTGCGCAGATCTTGCCAAAGTGCAAGCACTAACTTTGTTTTTAACGGATTACATAGTTAGACCATCGCAACGCAATGCAATAATCAGACGATGAAAGCAGTTAATGATGGCTGTGGATTGCACTTCCAGCAATGTGCGTGAGTGTTGACACTGGGGGGTGAGCATTCTTTGTAGGGTACAACCCAGAGCAGTTCAGGACCAATCGGAGGGTGGACGGTGCCACACGACACTGACCCGTCTCGGATTGTCTTCCTAGTTTCACATTGGGTTAACAGGTGCTGCAAATTTCCCGGTGCAGTTTTCAGCCCGATGTAATGAATATCCTCTGAGGTGAGCTCCGGTCGTTCTGGTAGTTACACTGCAGTAGTAGTTTCCCCACGATACAAAATGGACGTTTTCTGTCCATCCAAACCAGGGCGGACGCAGACCCGAGTTTGGGAAGGGCGAAACTCATGTCTGCCTCCCTCCGGGGGCTGGGGCTGGGAGCGAACATTTTTGCTCCACAGACCTAGTGTAAACGCCTTTTCAGTGCTCGACAGACCTAGTATAAGCTACCTCTCCAAGTACATGATCGCTCTCCGGGGAGGGGGTGTGAGCGAAGATTTGTTTTGCTCTACAGACCTAGCGTAAACACCTTTTTCAAAAATTTCTCCGGCGTTTGGGGGCCAAAAGATAGTTTGGCCCCCTCCAGCGCTTTGGGGGCATGGCCGGAATGACCCCCTGCGTCCGCCAATGATCCAAACTTGTCAGCATATCTTCATAATCAATAAAACCTTCCCCCAAATCCCGCCCAACAGGGTGAGAGTTGGTGACGTCGTATAACCTTGGCAGTTGGTGCGTCGTTAAACCCCTACAATTATTGTTAATGAAGCCTTTCATGATTGCTTAACATATGGATTATAGCGTCACCAGGGTTTTTTTATAACACAAATAATATTTTAAAGTTCCTTTAGACGGTTCCATGGACGAAATTGGAATGTTATGGAATTGAATGGAAGAAATCGGTATGTTAAGTCTTGAGTTAGGAAGGGGATATAAAAATGTTCCCCTTGCACACGATAGACCTATGCCTATACGTTACATATAGACCTATACTTGTCACATGTTAACACATGCAAAGTAATTCAAATCGACACTTATGGACTCCATTGCCAAATATACCTATATGGAGAAAAAAGCCACGGATGATGCATTTTTAACAAAAAATGTAAACAATGTAGCATTTATGGACAAGATAGATCGGAAAATCAGGTAACTACCCTTTTTTCGCCTGCAATCGCTCAAAATAAGAATATCGTCTCTTGTCTTATCACCCTGGGTTGACACAAGCATTGTTAGTAATCACAAATCTGGCTGCTTGTAGGAGTTTGGGACATGAAGGCTGTGGAGGCGGTGCCATTTGTTAAGATGCATCACGTGACATGCGCTGCCAGGTGGAAAGGGATTCCTTCCTGGTCTGACATAGTGGAATAGCCCCGTTTATTTTGAGCTTTTAATAGTGCGGAAATTTCATACAAAGAATTTTGAAATGAAACATGCAACAACAACGATTTCTTGACACCCTCTACAAAACTGTTATCTCAGTTCCATGCCCATTACAAAAGTGGGGCACTCCTTCTAGCGGCAGGAATGTTGCGTCAGGAGCCATGAATGGGAGCACAGTGGCGAGACCTACTCGGCTAGGGTCCTCGCATTGCCCGAGAACCGATGTGTTGGTCTAAAAACCATACCAGGCATAGGTGCAGATCTGAAAACAAAAATTTCAGGGTGCTAAATGGCAAAAAATAGTGAAAAATATGCTGTTTTTTTAGAAAACATGTCGAAATCTGCCAAAGAGTTTGACCGATTTTAAGGGGGCATGGACGGACTGGACCCCTGAATCCACCCCTGCCCAGGGACAGAGACGGGCGGTGGTGCTATTTGTTCTCTGTACCGATAAACAGCGTCAGGCGACTGTAGAAGTTCAGACCGATAACAAACACCAGAGTCAGCCTTGACCCCGGAGAGGTAGAGTTTCCCGCAGAGCTAACTCCCAAGCGCCTTGACTTGCAGAAGAGCGCGATGAATTCATCAGTCATGCGGTTACGGCGGGGGACAAAACCGAACAGCCAGAGGTGCAGCCTGCTGTATCTGCGGTGTTGTCTTCAAACGCCTCACCGCTGGACAACGGGATGAGCTGAAACAATAGCGAGCCAAGTTTAAACGGCTGCTTGGACAAAAGCGTGATACCAGAAATATGAAAAGCAATCGAAAACAACATTCTTAAAGCCCTCTACAGGGACGTAGGAACCGGGGGGGCAGGGGGCAGCTGTCCCCCCCAACTTTCATGATTCTTAACCATTAACCCTATGGCGTTGACTGGAAAGAAATGACTTGAAAATTCCCGCTGCCCCCCCCAACTTTGAACATAGTTCCAACGCTCCTGGCCCTCTATCTTAAGAATATTAGTTATTGCTTATCATGTTTCCCATGCATGAAGCAGCGAGAACACCTGGTACAGGTCCCGTCTTCTTCCTTCCTCACCTATACATATATGTCAACAACAAAAATGTACCAGATTTCTAATATTGCATCTCGTTTTAGCTATCAGACTAACAGCATTTTAAAAGCTCTGCCTAAGCGTTCTTCAACTATTTGGCTGAACTTTCCTTGGTTTGAAAAGGGGAGGGGAAGATAACTAAGTTAGAAAACTTCACATTTTACATATTCAAGATGTACCTAAATGCCATGAGCGTCGCCACCGGCAAAAAAGTGTGGGGGGCAGCCAAACTTCAACCTAATGCTGACAAAAACTTTCCACGTTAGGACCAAAAACTGTTCGAACTTGGGCTCCTCATTGCCTCCCGCAGCGGCTGGTTATAAGAATGTCCTGTTTTCTCCTATTTTGACTGAGATCAGGCAATTTTTGGCCAGAAAGTGGGAGGGGGACAGACCCCCTGACCCCCCTTTTCCGATGCTTATGCTAAATGCCAAAACTTAGTGAAAATGTCGTCCAATAATTTTAGTAATACTTGCCATGGACCGACAGTACAACCGCTGAACTGCGCAGCAGTTCATAAGCGCGTGCTTTGCTGTGGTCTCCACTTCCGCCTTCCGTTCAGGGTGACACATCAGCAGCCAGCTGCTCTCCCAGCCAAGTGACCCCCCTCCCCCCACACACAGCTACACAAAAGCTGGGGGCTTAGGTGCGATAAGTACAGAGGCCGACTGTCAGCAACACCTTTTTCAGTCACTTGAACCCCCAAGAGCACCTGGGCCTGAATGCAGGTCGACACGTTAACTTAACCCGCGCCCCGGTGGGCCTCCAAGCCACCTTCGCCCTGGTGCGGGGTATTTGAACACCTCCTCAAACTCGGCCCCTATGCAGGATAGCGAAAAAAGCGAACGCTGGTGGATAGCTCATACAAATTCATGAAGAACCTATATCAGTCACTTTTTGGCTCAGGTCAATATTGAGGTCATGACAGGTAAACAAAAGTGGCATTTTGGGTAAAGTTTTTGGGCTCTAGCGTCTGACAAATTTGAGTTCGAATCCTTTTTAGGCACCATTCACTTCCCCTCGTCAGTGAAAATCGAATGATGTATAATATGACCATACTAGGTCAAAGACAAAAATGGTCTGACCTCAGGTCAGATTAAGGTCTCTTTTAACCTAGCATAGTCAATATGCAGATCAATCGACTCGCAATAGCAATCCAAACGCAATGATGTCAACACAAAAGCTGTATCATCATTTCATGCAAAGTTATTGACCCAAGTCTGAAAACTGCTTAAGTAGCCCCAGATGACCTCTCAGAGATCACAGGCTAAAAACTGCAGCATGAACCTGAAAAGGGGCCCAGGATACTACGATTTGGAGAATATGAAGTTATTCTCAGCTGTATGTACACAAATACAGCCCAATTTCTGCTTGTCCCATGCATTTCCAACGGAGAGGTCATGGTCCGTTCTTGACCTTAGGTCAACGATATGGAAAAATCCCGGAATATATGTTGTAGCTCTCGGTGGGCCCATTGTGTGGTAGAAGTTTCCATCCGATCGATTCGCCCATTTCTTACTTATGCCACCTTAAACAATTTTGTAGGTGAGGTCATTTGACCTGCACTGGTGACCTGACCTGAGATGACCCAACCTTAAAATTTTGTATTTGCAGAATTGCGAAATTGATCAAGGATAACGTGTGCCAAAAACGGCGGCGCTTTGCGCTGCCGTTTTTTCGTGTCACCGGAAAAAAACCCGAGGAGGGGTGTTCAATCACCCTCACTGGTGCGAGGGTTAACATCTTTGGAAGTTGTATCGTATCAGCTTGCAGGCGCAGGTCCAGGTCTCCAATCCAATCATGCCCCCATTCCTTCAAAGCGGCCAGACCTGTATCCAATTTCAGCTGATAAAAAGAAAACGCCACGCTTCATGTTTCTACTCGGGGGTGCATCCCTCCGATGTTTGGTTTAGAACCGTATCTGTCAATTTGTAGACTTCATATGACGTGTTCAACAAAAGCAAAACGATTTTCCTGCTTGAGTTCTGTGAATGGCCAATGCTCAGCATGCTCTAGTCGTACCAACTATTTTGAATTTGTGTGTCTTTATTAAAGCAGTCACTTACTCCGATGGCAAGGAAGCAAAGCCATCTGACGGATAAGTGACGGTTGGGCGAAGGCATCATTTCTATAGTCAGGTAAAAACTCACTAATCTGTCCAACTGTGACGCCCCGCTGGCGCGGCGGCAGGTGCAAAAACGATGGATGCGCACCCGGCCCGGCCAGACGAGCGGACCGAGCGCGCAGATATCAGCCGACGGCTGGCGCGGCGGACGACATTCTTCCGGGAAGCGCTGGCAGACGCCGCGGCCGCGATTCAGTACGATCGCCGACAGCCGCGGGGCCGCTGCTGCTGCCAGCAGAGCTCTGCCGGCAGAGCATAACCCGGCCTGTCACACCGCTGCTGAATGCCAGTCCCCTGCCTCTTCTAATCCAACTTCCTGTGTCGTGATGAATGCACAACACGTCTCACACACCTTTCTGATTTGTCACTGCGAACACACGGCTTAATCTCGCTTTAGATTCATACGTACAAATTGTCTCCACTTTCAGCACCAGTGCGATGCAATAACATTACCTACCAGAAGAAATTCCCTAACGTGAGTGCTTATTAGAGCCAAGACCAAAAAGTTGTTGACAGAGTTCCTGGGGCAGAATGAATAAAAGAAACGTGCAATAAATCAATGTAGCGCGGTCCCTCCGCTTCATGATTGACTGGTTCCTGATTTCGTTCAATAACAAAACATATGATGACAGGAGTGTCGCCACCATGGGGACTATGGGGGACATGACCCCCATGGATTTGTGGAGGCCCTCCACCTGACTCAGAAGGTCCCCTTTGATGCTTAGAGTTTGGAGAGGCCTCCAAAATTGACCCTATGGAGAAGGCTCGATTAAGCTATAAAGGAGCCCCATGGCAGCCTACGTAGGAGACCCCTTTACTTAACCCTTGCCCCGGTGGCGGGTACGAGCCACCTTCGCCCTGGTGGGGGGGGCTAAAAAAGACCCCCCACGATCTCAAAAACTAAGAGAGCTAGAAAAAAGCGCAAAACGGCAATCGAAAGCTCTTCGAAAATGATATCGAAAATACGTCAGTCATTTTTCTTGTCAGGTCAATATCAAGGGCACCAGAGGTCAAAATAGGTCAAAATCGCTCATATGAGGTGTACTACGAAAACCTGATATATCTCAGAAACCATGATAGCTAGAAACATTTTTCTAACACCATTCTAAAGCTCTTGAGATGAGCTTTCATTACAGTGGCATTCATTTTCGTGTCAGTTCAAAGCCTAGGGAGCTACAGTTCACTAAATATTGGGCATATTCTTGAGAATGTCCATAGCAACCCATGCATAAGGGCGTTTACTTTTTCGCTAATAGCTTCCAAACCAAACAAGATAGAGCCATAGTTTATGCACCATTGCAATCCTCTCGTCAATACGAATCGAATGATATATGATATTGCTATGTCAGGTCAAATTTAATAATTTGACCTGACCCAGGTCAACGGTCTGACCCAACTTGACCTGGTATAGTCATGATGTATATCATTTAACTTCCAGTGACTATACAAACACTTTGGTGACAAAATAAAAGCTCTATCTTAGTTTATTCAAATTTTATAGAGGAAAACACCAAAAAATGCTTATTTGACCTAAGGTGACCTTTTAAAGGTCACAAGTCAAAACGTTTGGCATCAGCTTCAGAAATGGGCTAAAAGCAAGTCGCAACCGATGTTTGAAGTTGATTCCATCGATACTTACTGAGAAAAGCTCATTTCGTGATTTTCCCCATGTATTGACAATGGGGAGGTCATGCTCTGCACATGACCTTAGGTCACCAATATCGAAAATCCCGGAACAAATGTTGTAGCTCCTGGTGGGGCCAATATGTGGTATGAGTTTCAACTTGATCGATTAACCCTTCTTTTAGTTATGCGGTCCTAAGTATTTTTTGAGGTGAGGTCACTTCACCTGGCCTGGTGACCTGACCTGATATGACCTTGAGCCAAAATTTTCAGGAAAGATGTAAAAATGATGAAGGAACAGCTAGACCAAGTTTAGCGGCGCTGCACGCCGCCGTTTTTTGGTCACTTTGGAAAAACCCGAGGGGGGTCTAAAAAAGACCCCCCACCCGGGCGAAGGTTAAAAAGGAGGCCCCATTACTAAGAAAGGCCCACGTAGGCGTCCCCTTTACTTATAAAGCAAGTCCCCTACACGGCCTATCCAGGAGGTCCCCTTTCTTATAAAGAAAGTCCACTAAATGATCTACATAGAGGCGCTTTTACTCATAAAGGAGCCCCCTAAACGGTCAACATAGGAAGCCCCTTACTCACAAAGAAAACCATTAAGTTCCATATAAAATGGAAGCCCCAACAGCTAGGGGCCCCCTCAAGACCAAAGATAGGAGGCCTCTGCCATCTTAACCCCCATAGAAAGAGATCCGTGGCGACGTCCCTGCATGAAGGTATTTGGTGCAATGCCAGCTCATGGAGACGCTCAAGGTTTTTCCCCACTACGCGACAAAGCATGGGATGTAACGAATATAGAAAGCAAAAGCCAGAGGCAATGCCACAAATTCGATGGAAACTGGAGAACGTGTAAAGTTGCCTAAATTGTGGTGGTTAGGTATCACCGGACACTTCCTCGTGTTAATGAAGCCGTCGGGTGTAAATGCGGTGTTGCTGCCGTAGTTAAAAATAGCCCTTGGAGTCCTTGGACTTTCCGGCCTTCTCAAAACTGTTCCGACGTCGCATCGGGCTCTATCTGATGCAACCTTGTTGAAGGTGGCTTCCGCGCGGCAAGTTGAGGTCAGATAAGCTCAGCAGTCTTCCGTCTCATGTAATATCGGTCGCAGAGCACAGCTCGGATCAGCCCAACGCGAGCCTTTGAACCCACTAACCCCAGGATTAAACGCACAGGCTAACATGCATAAGCATCGGAAAAGGGGGGGTAGGGGGGCCTGGCCCTCCCACTTTTTGTCCAAAAATTTCCTGATCTGATTCAGAAAGGAAAAAACCGGACATTCATATAACCAACTGCTGCGAAAGGCCGCGATGAGACCAAATTGGAACAGTTTTTGGTCCTAACGTGGAAAGTTTGTTGTCAGCATCAGGTTGAAGTTTGGCTGGCCTCTCACTTTTTTGTCCGTGGCGACGCTTTTGCTGACATAGACTCGTCGAGGAAACGTATAAGCTGTATGAGATATATACGATATATCTCATATATCGTATATATGTACCGTATATCGTATGTATGTACCTATATAGATATATAGGTACATACATCCAGTAAAGCAGGGAATGTGTTTTTTTCAGAAAAATGAGCTCCTCTCTACCAGTGAGTGATTCGCAACACTGCCTGCAGTACATTGCTGCATTTTATGTTAGCCCTCAGGAGGAGTTAGTATCCTCACACGACTCGCGGTGATCTGGATGGTCTGTGAATCTGGCCGTACATTGGGCGTCCGGGAGTCGGTGGTTACAGCCAGGATTACAGCCAACGTACCACGGCGAGCCAGTCCAGGCTGCGTTACATGCGCCCGAAGCGTTCGTCAAAGAGCCAGGCATCGTTGGACCGAGACAGGGGTAAAAAGGGGTCAAAATTTTTATGTTTTGTTAAAGACAGGCTTGGGAAGAAAGTAAGTCAAACGAACCGTTTAGCATTGTTCCACCGATTTTGATCAATACCAAGGACTGCTCTGAGCCCTGATATAGTATATTAATTATGCATCCCTGAGGGGTGGAAAAACCCAGCAACTCGCCAACCAGGGATAGCGACAGACCCTGAACATTGAAGCCATAAAGTGCGACAGAAAAGATCTATACACAACCAAACAGTTCAAGCTGGCTAAATAAAATAAAAGCTCCCAGGGAAGTTTCAAAGAAAATAACTCACCCTGACAGGGTAATCGCCGTGATAAACTAGAAAAGATAACGCAACTTAGCTGCCTCGTTTGAATTCAGGGGTGAAGTAAAAAACATTTGATTAATCAATCAATCAATTTATCAATCAATCATTTTATAAATTTGTTAATCAATTTGTTCCCTACGCTAATTATGCTGTATAGGGCTGTCATTACCTTACCCAATCGTGCTTTTAAAATTTCAACTTCTACGATTATCCTGGAAATAGCACAGATAAGGCTCTGTGGCTAAAATGAATGGAGTGGACAACAATTACAAACTTAGTAATTCTATCCCTCCCCTGCCGGTTAACCTACCACAGTGCAGCGGTGGACGGCGGCGACAGCGCGCGACAGTAAGGAATTGCCGCTTGCATGAGCAACGACAGCTATTATAATAAGACGACAACAACTCATGGTAACTGGTCACTTCACCTCTCTGTCGGATGCGTTCTGTTACATGAGTCCCTCTAAGCGTTTATCTTTTCGAGATAGATCTTCATTTTGGGGATACATAAAGCAAGTATTGACGTGCATCGCCAACAAAAAATTGTCCCCTGCACCGCGGTTTACATATAAGTGTAGGTATGATATGTATATACAGATGCACGCAGAAACAGATCGAAGGAACAGAGGGTAGGTGTTTCCACCCCCCATCGAGCATTCGGCGCCCTGCACTGGGCCCAACACTCAAACTGTCTGGTACCATAACCCTCCGAGGTGTCCTCCCAGGATACAAGTATTGGCGCCCTCAAGACGCCATTTTGGACACACCTGATACTTCGCACGTTAGGAAATGGCGCTTATCTGTCTGAAATGGCGCCTTTCGGCCGAAAATGCGCCCCTGACCATACTGCCCCTCCCTATCCCACATCCTGCTTCCGCCTCTGGATTTACACTATAAGAAAAACGTTCAAACCTGAAAGACTCAGTTTTATTGATAGGAAAATGCACTACCTACAACCCAAATATAGCATACCAATAAACCTTTTGTTATGCAAAAAATTCGCTGTTAGGCCGGGAGAATAAACGAGTAAGCTAGAAGACAGGAACACTGGATCGGAAGACTAAAAAACAGCTGGGCAGATAATCTGACTTCCATTAGCCTTGATCACCCCATATTTGAGCTGCAATGCGCACCGGCTTTCCGGGCATACACAGCGCCAATATCTTACACTTCAGATTGAATTTGCTTGCTTTGAATGTGTAGGCACATGCAGGCTTGGATATTCATATATTCGGTTCAGTAGGAGCAAAACTCTCATACATTAAGACATATTGTGAGTTTAGGCAAGCGATGGTGGCAAGTATCAGCATCATCTCCAAGAATGATATTCTGCATCGTGACTTGAAAGCCTAACTTAACGTCACTCAGACAGCATAAAACATGGCAGCTCTCCTTCGGCAGCGAACAAAGGTCATGGCATCACAACATTTCAATGCAGGTGTTTGAGCATGCAAAATTCGGCGGGATGCAAAATTCGTGTGTCACCGCATATGGAATTCACATAGAAGATCTGCATGCCAATAGACTCCAGTCGTGCCTTGCAACAGGATTTCTCCGTAAGTGATAGATGAGTGGGCTGCCAGCATCCTGGTCCGCGTTCGGTCGTGTTTGATAGCAAGCTTTACAACATCATTTCTGGGCACTGGACCACGTTGCGACCCTGCTGCAGAAGCATAGCGAGATGGTGCGTGGCCAGATAGAGCACAAGTCACACACGCCCACCGTCTTGGTGGTTGAACGGAAAATAAACAGCTCTGTGTGTTTTCGCTCACGATGTCTCTACGTTACTTCTATGTCGCTTCTTGCCTCTATGCTCAAAGACGGACCGTATCAGCTGTTCTTTTTCAGCCTCAGGACACCAGTCTTCAAAGTGGATCGCCCTCATCAACTTCTGGTAGCTTTTTACTTTGCGGTTGGGCGTACGCATTTCACGATTGACCGCCATTTTCAGCTCCAGGTTGGCCCACTGGAACGTGGAACTTATCCACCTCTCTTTCTCTAGGGCATGATATTTTCGCTCTGCCAGTAGGGCAAAGTTGTCTTCAGAATACAGAGCAAAGCAATAGAGACACTAAGAACAAATAAAGGTGCATCAACTCGGTAAAAAACAATTGAATACTCGGCGGGAAACACTTGCAAAACTATGCTGTGCCTATCTGTCTCCAAATCTGAAAATTTCCTTCAAAAGTCTCATTCGGGTAGGACATTGTGGATTTATATATTTCTGTTTCCCTTAGACCAAGGAAGTTTGCACATAAATTTATCCTAAAAATATCCAAGAGCCGTCCTTGCGTTAAGCCGACTTTACAAAGTTGTTCGTATAGAGGCGTCCTGTTTTCCGACATTGATATTTGACTAGATACACTGAGAAATTCTGCATTTTCCTGGTGACATTTCTCTTATTGTTATGTTGATCAGAGCTGCTTCAATGCCTGAGTCGGCACCACAACCACGGTTCCTATAGATACGGTTCGGACATGACAGCCAGCTGACTGCCTGATTTGGCAGCACGTTGAGGATATGGTAGTATTTTGAAGGGTTTTGTTCAAGATAACTTTGATTTTGCTAGCATAAGGTAGAATGCAGCGTTTTGATTGGGTAATCGAAACGTTTGAAACAGAATTCTGAAGGAATTAGCATGAAGTTCATCGTGGATTTTCCTTGTTATAAAAGCGCTTTAGAGACTAAAAACTGCACCCAGAAGATAGCCTGATCAATTTTACATACCAAAAATAAAAGATATACCCTTAAGCACCACTTACGTTTTCCCACTGGCCCGTGCCCCAAACCCCTCCAAACCGTCCCATTGGAATTACATGTTAAATTTTGCTGCCAAAAAACTGTTAGAACCAGAAATGGAACCTTCAAAACCCCCAGAATTCTAGAGAAGTATCTCATGTCCGCCCCCTGACCACAACCAGAAACAGAATTAGTGGCGCAAATACGTCCTTCACATTGCCACAAGCCACCCGCAAGGTGGTAAATTATTTTCCCTCCCTCCGGGCCTTAGTCCCCTTTAATTAATTTCTGGCTCCGTCCCTGTCTTAGCGAAAAACAAATGGGCCTCTAGGGCCACGATGCCGGCATTTTCTGAATGCATTTTAAACTAATCAAGACACTGTGATCGAAAATCTTTGTGCGATGAATGGTGACCAAGCTCGCGACAGAACAGACGCAGCTAGACTATTAGCTTGGGAGTTGCTGTGAATTCAAAGCAGGCTGTGTCCCGGCGATTTTCGCTCCGTAACGCCCGTCACAATAACGACTAATGATCAATTGTTTGTAGAGGTGAGGGCCACTACCTAATTTTTCTAACCGCCAACGCTACCTCCGCTACCTTGGCTGATGGAATCCGCTACCCGCTACTCCGCTACCACTAGATTAATTATAAGGCACTACTGGAGCGCCGCCCAAAAATTTTCCCCTTAGTTCCTTTTTGAATAAAAGAAAGCTTTTGCTTATCTGTAGGGACTGTAGGTATATTATCTACACCCAAAATTAGACGTTTTATTGCAGAATCGGCAGACAAAACCAAACATTTACTCAAGCTCCTTCCGCTTTTTTCTAGCGAAGAAAGACATTTCTCCCTATCTCCATCTCCTTTTTTTGGGAGGCGGCGGCCTCTTTTAACAGACTGTCGGTCGCGATTGAACGCTTTTGAACTATTTTGAGCCGCCTTCATTCTACTCCACTATTTGGTGATGGAAACCGCTACCGCTCCTCCGCTACCAATCGGGAGCCCGTAAGTAGCGAAGTGGCGAAGCAGCGGGCTTAAGCAAGGGACCGCCCGGCTCCGATGGTTTGTGGCTCATTACTTGTGAGACATAGCTCATACCACACCGCTGATTATTTAGGAGGGGCCAGGAATACAGACAATGAACAGGGGGAGCCGGTGCTATGCCTGGAACCATAGCCATGTAGATGGCCGTATTTTTGTTTTCAAGTAGAAACTACTACAAATATAAAGCATAACTGCTGTTTCTGGTCAAAGCAACAAAATACATCTAAAAAGCAGGGTTCCATTAACCTCCGACCAGAGATGTAAGGGAAGTAGATACCCAGGTCTAAATTAGCTGCATACCTCTATGTACATACATACTTCAGTTCAGGGGCTTAGCCAGGATTTCGCTCAGAGGGGGGGGCCGTCGCCCCGAAAAGGCCCCTGCGACAGCGCCAAAAGGGCCCTGATGGGTAAAAAGGGCCCCGTTTGTTACAGAATAGTGCTGAAGAGGGCTTAACACGCGCACTGGAGGGGGGCCTCGGAGGCCCCCCCCACCTGTTTTTCCGAGGTGGCCGGAGAACCGCTTGTAGCGGAAAAACGAAACTTGGCCACATTTAACAGAATTTAATAGCGCGTCGATTGGTGAAGAGTTTTTGAAAATCGGCAGAAAATTTTTTGACTTATAGGCTTTCAAAGTCATACCTGCATTTTGAGATCGCCGTAAACGCGCGGTCGGACCAGTTAGCTTGCATTGAAGACCGAGTGGTGACGTCATAACGTCATATAAGCGGGACTATATGTCAAGGTCACTTCACATGAAAGTCAAGGTCAAGGTCAAAGGTCACAGGTCAAGGTCATATCTGCACTTTCAAGGTCACTGACCACTGTGCGTCCGGCCAAATGACGTTACCCCGTCTGACATATATTATGCTATGACGTCATCGGTAGGGTACCCCAATACAAAGGTCAAGGTCAAAGGTCAAGGTCAAAGGTCATTTGGAAAGGTCAATCCTCATTTCCCGCCAAACAGTGGCTAGAGTGTTAGTCAAAGTGTAAATAATAAGTAGTATACCATATGGTGACCTTAAAGGTCAATGACCTTGAATGACCTTGACCCAAAAGTTGTGGGCAAGCCTCTTTGAGACCTCTTCTCTATGAACCTTGTCCGCCTTTAGCTTATTCCCGCCATTTTCCTGCATAATCACAGCATTTACCAATCGATCCCAGCATGGCCAATATTTGACCTTTACGACCTCGTTTGACCTTGAAGATATTGACCTAGGTCAATGAAAATTGGTCATCATGTAGATCACCATAGCCCCCACCCACCTACCAAGTGGCATTTTTCTAACCCTCTTAGTTTCCGAGATCTTAGGGGGGCCTACCAGGCCCCCTCCAGTGCGCGTTAGTGCCAGACCCCCCTCCAGTGCGGGTGTTAAGAGGGCCCTGTCTGGTATGAAACTTCAAATTTGGCCACAGAACATAGTGCGGGTGAGCCGCGCTTCGCGCGGCCCGTGTCCTCAGGGGGCCCTTCGCGCCCTCAGGGGGGATCTGTCCCTGCCGCCCCCCCTCTGGCTACGCCCCTGATTCAGTTGGTGCTTCCGTTTAGGTATTTGTTGACAGGGATTCTGGCTTCTCGGGAAATGTGGGGTAACGTGCCCGGGAAGTTTGAGAAAGGGGAGGGTTTACCCACACCTTGCTCTATGAACCCACCGAAGATTGACCCGGTAACATTCAGCTCCGTCATCGATGCTCTACCCCTGCGCTGCCCATATCCGATGGGGAAATAAAGGCAAGCAGAGGAGCGAAGAAATACAATTTTTAAAGAGGAGGTAATAATTTCATGGCTTCACAATGATTGAATTCAGTAAGGTTCACATCAGCTTCCAGCAGAAAAATATACATTTTCTAACGCTGATCAGACAATGGCAGAGAGATCATTTTCGGCAGCAGTTGGAACAACGGACAATGGAGCTCTTCCTCTGCTTTTCTTCCGTTGGGCGTGAAGCCAAGACACTGGCCTTCCAGCAGACATGTGAAATTAGCGCAAAACTGAGATGCCCGATAACATCCGTTGTATCGCACAGCATGTTCGCAAATTTCAGTGCCGGATTTCCAACGCTCTAGCTTCTACACATCACAGCGTTAATGTTTTTCTCCGGGGACATGAGGTGCTATGCCCTGGGGCTATTGCTGCCGCCCTGCCAGTGACCCTGATCGGGGTTCCGCGAGGTCGGCTGGCTAGACATGGCCTGCACGTGGCCAATTTGGCACGGACTGGATGGAGGCGCTGCGACGGGCTGGCGGCCAGGTACCCCCTCCTGAACACAGCTCCACTTCCAGCTCCCTCCAGCAAGACGGTAATAATAATTGTTGGGGTTTAACGACGCGCCGACTGCCAAGGTTATACGGCGTCACCAAGTCTCACCCTGCTGGGAGAGGGATCAGATCGATTTTGTTCAGAAGCTCTACCGGGACTTGAATCCGGGGCCTATAGGGCCTAGGAGACATTGATGTTATCCAATAAACCACCGATCTGCAATAAGCCACCGAACTGATTAAACAGTTAACTTAATTTGGAAAAACTTTATATGAAATGTCATGGAGACCGTTCAGCGAGCATATCCAGCGCAGGCAATTGTCGCTCGAAACTCGCAAGATGCCCAGCCAAGGCTTTTTCAGTTCTTAGCACATAAATACGAGTTATATGGAATTCAGACCCGTCATGACCATTCGGGAGCAACAATTCCCAGACGCAAACAAGCCTGCTTTATGGGCCTCAGACTCAATCCAAATATGTCAGTGGCATTCGTTAAAGCGGTTCAAGACACGCGAGCGCACGCTCTCTCGCTGCAAATCACCTGCTGGCATATGTATGAATGTATGTATGTATGTAAATGCATATTGCGCGCGTGTTTGAAGTTTGCTCCCTGAGAAGCTGCCGCCGTGTCACTAACACCGAAGCCCGCGAAGTCCGACTGTTACATAAGCCACTGGGGTGAACTAAAGCTGAGCTGCATTTTCTGCTCAGCGCATTTATTCGCGAAGTTACGTAACGGTATGCATTGGCGGAGACAGGATTGCCGATCGGGGGAGGCGGGGGATAGAAGGGGTGGAGGGCGCCGTCCAGACCAAGGGCGCCAATTATGGACGGCAATACATATAAGGTGGGCGCCAAATCCTATCGTGGGGGCACCGATACTCGCATCCTGGGGGAAGGGAGGTGTGGAAAATGGCATTTCAGAAGGGGCACCGTTACAATTTCAGGGGGTACATACAGAGGGTCGATCGGGGGCAAGCTCCACCTTGCCACCCCCTGGATACGCTTATGACTGTATGGAGCACATATGAGTAGGTTGTCGGTTTTCTCATAGCTTTGAAAGCAGCTACTTCAACCACTTTCGACGCAGTGTATAAGAGTCCTCTGAGAGGAGGAGCCTCTTGCAGGAAATGACGAGTCTGCCATGGTTTTTACCCGTCTTGTATATCACGGTGAATAACTCGGGGTTTATGTATGCCCGTCATTGGTCCCAAGATTCACCATTTGAGGAGAGAGAGATTTGAGGGGAGCTGGGAGCAGAGTGCGTCAGTGCCAGCCCCTGTCACCCGCGCCTTGTCCATCCGGTGGTTGCAGCCAGGGGCGTAGCCAGGATTTCGTTCAGGGGGAGGGGCGGTACCCCGGAAAGGGCCCCTGCGGAAGCACCAAAAGGGCCCTGATGGGTAAAAAGAGCCCTGCTTGTTACAGAATAGAGTGCTGTAGAAGGCTTAAGAGGGCCCTGTCTGGTATGAAATTTCAAATTTGGCCACAGAGCATAGTGCGGGCGAGCCACGCTTCGCGCGGTCCGTGTCCTCACGGGAACCTTTGGGCCCTCAGGGGGGGGGGGGGGGGCTGTCCCTGCCGCCCCCTCTGGCTACGCCCCTGGTTGCAGCTCTCAGCCACGGGGCTGGTGGAATAAGGTGATAGGAGGTGAGGTGCGAACGGTGTCGGACCTAGCTTGCAAGTCTCGGGGGGGGCAAGCCGAAGTCAATACGAAAAAAATGTGACGCGTGAAAGTATGCCATAATTCAACACAAGACGATACGTTTTGGGGGTAAACCCAAGAGTCGATACGCAAAAAACCTCGCGGGGTCAAACATGAGGGCACAAGATGCTTGTTTTGCTATCCAAAGCCCAATGTTTACATCCAAGTTGACTGGTTCTGTTTGAAATTGAGAGTTGAAGCATCAATACCTTGCTTATAAACTAAAAAGGAGTCGGGGTAAAAAGGAGGTCGACAGCTTTGGAGGGACATAGTTTAGCCCCAAGCTTTTCCGTTTGAGGGGGTAAGTGCCTTTTTTGCCCCTCCCCTGGATCCGCCACTGGGAGCACATTATACTGGGCTCAGGAAGCACCTATTCGTTCGCAGGCGATGAGCTTGGGACAAACAAAATATGTAGCCAGAAACGTTTCAGTATGTTCTACAGGCTACAAGCACAAGGCCGGCGGTTCGGTTCAATACCTTGAATGTTGACACCCCCCGTTCGTACAAACAAAGCCAGGATAGTCGCTAACAAATTACTGCTATCAAGCATGTAGCATGGACTTGCTTAATGAGAGGTGACGTCTGAAGAGATCTTTATGCAGAAATATTCATAAACAAAAAGTACCTACTTTTAAGCACATGCTCATTGCTCATTGTCCAGTCATTGCTCATTGCATTGCTCAGCCGGTTTCGTGGTCAGGGAGAAAGCCTCTGGTCTTGAATGGTTGAGAACGTGGTGGTTTGAAAATGTGATGCGACTTTGGCAATCTGGACGTGGCGTAGTTGGAGCGCATTTTACGCCAGCGTTAGAATCTAACAGCACTGAAAGAAAAATGACACCCACCCCTAAGATGACCCTAAAATATAGCGAATGAGACACCCTTTTTGGTGGACTGATGGCCATTTTTGGGTATTAGATCCCGTCATTTGGCGCCAGTAACCTTTAGCCGGTGTCATTTCCGAAAGTAACGCGACGCCTCATTTTGAACACCATTTCTGACACCACTTTCTGGCGTCAAAACAATACACACATGGGGGGTTACTACATCATTAAGTGTGTCAGGCATTGTAATGGAGGTGTCCCGACCACCAAATGAGGAATTGGACTCTTTTCGTGAGGTGTCGGTAGGGTGTCTGACTCTTTCAAGAAAGGTGTCCGACTCCTTTCGTAGGGTGTATGAAGGGTGTCAGACTCTTCCAAGAAGGCGTCTGGCTCTCTGCACTTAGCTTGCGAGTGATCACGACACTTTTGTAGAGAATTGTACCCCTCACTGGAGAGTCTGCCTCTTCTGTGACGTCACAGCACGTGCTATTTCCGTTTTTGTTGCTGCAAAACCGCCTCATACTGTGTGCAGAAGCAATGGGAGCAGGGTAAGGTAAGTGAAGATACAATGCATTTTATCGTTTTATCTATCTAGCATAATTCTTGAGATTTCAGGGGGACGTGTACACGCCCCCGCTAAAGTAAAGGTGGCTCGGACCCCACTCAATGCGCGTGTTAAGGCTGAAGCAATCGGCTATTGGGTTTGGCTGCAACCATACGTCGAAAACTCACAGCTTCTATTCCCTGTAATTATTCACGTCCTTTGTCCCTTTACGTTGCATTTGACCTCCATTTCTCTTCAGAACCCCGTGTCATTATGTACTATGTACATATACGAGCCCCACATGCGAACATTTACGATGCATTTCCAGAACTTGATCTAACCAATTCCATCCTTTCCAGGGCGTAGACTGAACCTGCTTGTAATATTCAACGTTGAACACCAGCACGATGTTTTTTTCTTCCATATCTACGTAAACAACCTGAACGTGCTGTCTGCCAAACATTTTCCAAATAATGAGCAAGATATTCCACTCAACATTATGAGTACCTCCTATCGTAGGTGTTGAAAAGGCATAAGATATTTCAGCGACTACGTGCGGGGGAGTGTTCTGAGTCACTAGTTTGAGAGACTTTAAGTCTCGACCCGATAGTGCCGAAAATGTTGTAGAAGCTAGTTAGAGCGCTGTGCATTTTGTCACTGCGTGTGTATCATGATAATGCAAAGGCTTTTCCAAGACAAAGCCCACGTGTTTACATCCGAATGTGGTGACAGTATAATAACTCAGAGAACTTTGATATAGGTGCAGCATTTCGGCATCCATGTGTAAAATTATTGCTGATAGAATGTGTGCCGTCGTTGAGAGCATGTTTGGTGATTGAGTGTTAAGCTGGTGAACTGATATAAATACAGAAATGTTCATCCACCATTATTTTTTACAACTGACGGGGTGGAGAAAGAGGTCGCAAGAAAAAGGACGCTAAGATACGGGGTCACAAGTGAGGAGCCAATCTACAATTACACCATAAGACGGCATCAATACATGTGTATTGACACCCTGATTTAGAGTAATTCGCAAGAAATACAACGGAAATCAGTGTCAGGTACCCTTGAAATGGTGTTCAGGAAAGGAGTCAGATGGGTGTCGCGACTCCTTTTGATGAGGGTCGTTACTCCTTTTGGTTGGAGTTATCTCTTCTCCCAATCCTACAAAAACTCTCGAATATGGTGTCTGACCCTGTATTGACATCGGATTCGGGGGAAGTGACGCTACTTGGCGGAGGTTGGCCGAACTCCCCTCCAGTGGGGACTTTTTGACAAAGCGAATAGCGACTTTTGTCACCAAATAGCGAAAAGGTGCCATTTTTTTCTATCAGTGAGTAATCTTTGAGTTCCAGGACCAGCGGGGCCCACTGCGGCACCCACCTCCATTGGCAGCGGATCTGAATATCGATCAGTCGTCAGCAAGGTGCAGCCTTTGGATATCGCAGCAGTCATCAGCAAAGACGTAAGTCTTTCGGGTCATCAAGGACGTTCATCGACGAAGCCGACAATAACGTTATGTTTTCATAAGCAGACACATAAGAGAAGGTGACGAATGTCATAGAAACGTTTCTAGTCATAAATTGTCCTTCCTACTCAGCAGTCAGTCTCAGCGCTACCAAAGTTTTTCACGATGCTCCATTGGACGCCTGCCACGCTTCTGTTACATCACCGCCGCGCTTGCAAAAACATGAACGCCAAATTGATGTCGGAATCTGAGGCGGGGCAACAATGAGACCGCATGCATTGACATTCTGGGCACACTCCCCGCGTGATAACCGTTCCAGTCGCAGTCCAGAGCACGTACTTCGGCTTGCCTCAGTCTCCGGTCGTGCAGGGGTGTGGAGTCCTGCGGCGGTGCCCTGTGTGGGGCTGTTGCTGAGCAGAGCGCGGGGCGCCACCGCGCCGTCCGACCTTGTCGACACCCCGCTCCAGCATAAGTCACCGCTCCACGACTGTTTCACTTGTCCAAGCAGGAAGTGTCTCTCTTCATAAACAAATGACGCACTGGCGTTGCAGCGCTTTAACATGTGCATTGACGGGAGAGGGCAACCGGGCCCCCCTGTTTTTTGCAGATGACCCGAAAATGGTGGTGTCAGGGAGGAAAAACCTCAAACCTATCGCCAACCTAATGTCTAACACTGAAAACTGTCGTTTTTACTTTTGAATATAGGCAGTTACTAAAACACGCATAATGCAACAAATAGTACCTACGTTGATACAAAACTACCAGGCTACAATATTCCTGAATTCACAATGATGCTTACAGAACATCACACATCTGCGTAATTATGCCACATGTGTAAAAGCTGACACAAACACTGCAAAACGATGCTGACGCAAAACGGAAAAATGAGCCGCCCGGGAATCGCACCCGCATTCCACATTTCTCTGTAGTCAATCGCTCTGCCAACTGAGCTAGCATCGACCCGTGACAATGCAGCGACAGTTGGCAATTAGCCTATGCCTGCAAAGTAACGCCTAGCGTTCTGGCTTAGAGCAAAAAGACTTTCCAAATAGCCCTCAAACAGTAGTCAAATCTGACTATCAATCGGAAAGCCGACGAATTAGATGAATAATTTTAAGTGTTTGCTATCAATTATTTTAATGCATATGACAATGATCAGATACTGTCGTCCAATAATCAGGAATTGTCGTCGGGCCCTGTGTATGCGGAAACTCTAGCTGTCGCCTGACGAAGGTAATGAATGACCTTCGTCAGGCTGGCCGCATCGCTGCGGTGTGCGCGTGTTGACAGAAGAAAAGCAGCAAAGGGACAAGACTACTAATTAGACAGTTGTGAGTCACTTACTTTATTTGCCTTAAAGTCTTGTCTATTGAATCGTATATTGCGGCATAGGCGTATGCAGGATTTCCGATCGCGGTGGGAAAGGGAAGCGTACAAGCTGGGGTGCCATCGGGATCATGTGGATGCATTTTTTAGGCGGAAAAACCAGCGCTGATACTTGCATACTGAAAGGGAAGGGGATGGGATGGGAGATTTCAGGTGGCGCCATCAACACTTCAGGGGCGCATGACCATTTCAGAGGGAGGAGAGTGTTGATGGGGGTGGGGGTCAAGTGCCCTATTGCCTTCTGGATCCACCTATGTATCGAGGCTTTTAGCTGAGTAAAGGCTCCCTGGGAGCTTTGTTCTTATCTCTGCGGCTGCCGGAGTTCCCATTTTATAGACGTTTTCTGTCGCACTGAATATTCAGTAGTCAAGGCCTGTCGCAATCCCTGGTTGGCAAGTTGCCAGGTTGTTCCATCCCTGGGTGGTGTACAACGCCGCCGTACTTGGAATACCTTTTCTCTGATCCTTCCGGCAAATTTCGTCAAAATTTTGACTCCTTGTCGTTTCAGGTCAGGTCACCAGTGCAGATCAAGTACCCTCAGCGCCAAAAAGTTTAAGAGGGCATAAGTAAGAACAGAGTCAATCAATAAATCTGCAATTCGTAATATCTAGTGGGCCTACCAGGCTCCACAATATATATTTCGGGATTTGTTCTATCAACGACGTGAGGTAGGTTAGGTACTTACGAGTCTGACCTCTCCATTAGAAATACATGGCTAAAATGGTTTGAACTCACTTTGTCAGGAATGGAGATACAGAGTTTGCTTTGGCGTTATTGGGTTATCCTTATCCCTAGGATGCTAATGACATGCGTTTTTACCGAGTTTTATATTGACCTCACCTAGGGTCAAATCTAGATTTGGCCTTGGAACAGGTAAATCTGGCCTTACAAGGTCATATTGTGTATCATTTGACGCTGCGTGCAGAGAATATTGCAAGGTTGTATCTATAAAGTTTCGCAATAACTCTTCTACTTCAAGTGCTATAACTGAAAAAATCTCCATTTTTATTACATCCCATTTTGCATCCCTAGGGTGACAGGTGTGGCATCTGGTCTGAGGTGTAGCTAAGGGAACAACGGCTGGGGTGGATGTCCCTCCCCCTCCTGAGGGCCTGGAGGGCCCTTTGAGGACATGGGCTGCGCTTCGCACGGCCGGTCCACCCTATGCTCTGTGGCCAACTGTGGAACTTTATACCAGAGAGGGCTCTTAAACCCTCTCCAGCACTCCATTCTGTGACAAGCAGGGCTCTTTTGACCATCGGAACCCTCTGGAAAGTCGGTCACGTGAGACGCCGTGTCCCCTAGGAACCTCTGTTGATAATAGGGCCCTCTCTAGTCAGCTGGTTCTTCTTTAACCGATGAAGCCACTATGGCCAGCAGGGCTCTTTAGGCAGCAGGCAGCAGGACCCACTGCGACTTCTAGGGCCGGATTTTGCCGTCAAGGAACTGTCATATCAACTGGGCCCTCTTTAAGTAAGAAAGCCATTGTGGCTAGCATGAACCGTTTTAGACTACAAGGCCCATTCTGACTTTCAGGACCCTCAGTCCTTCCTGTGACAGCCCTTCCTCGGACAGCCACAGTCCTTCCTCTGATCTTCATGAAGACAACTGATCCGAGAATTTTGTGGTCATGGTGTGAGCTGAGACCTCGAATTTCAGAATTCGAATTTCCGATCTCCAGCCTCAGATTCGAGGTCTTGGCTCACACCATACAGTTTCTCTGATCTGTTGCCTTCTTGGTGATTCTGAGGAGTGACTGTGCCGGAATATATAATTACTTTTCTTTTGCCATATTGTGCATCTGGTAACAGACTGGAGGAGATAGGCCAATTAACAATCTTACTTCGTACAATAATAATTTTCGGTGCAATACTTGGAATACATCTACAATTAAAAAAACGTTTCTCCTGAAAAGGAAGAAATACTGGGGGCCTTTTCGCTTTTTGAACATGATTGATCATTAAAGTAATGTGGTAGATTCACAAACGTTTTACCATAGCGCAGTTGAGACATTTCAGGGGCACTTTGGTTGAAATTGCGGCCTTTGGAATTTGGAATAGTTGAAAAACCTGATGGAAACTGAACTAGTTTTGATCCCAACAGCCACCACCTAACTCCAGCCTTTTTTTGCTCATCTATATTTTTTAGTTCCAGAGGGCCCTTTCAGCGCCCCATTCCCATGAAAAAATATTTGCTACGCTTCTGCCTCTGGTGACCTTTAATTTGACATAAAAACAATTATGGAAAAATTTCTTTCGAGTTTAGTTCAGGTTATCTAACGCCGTTTACCGTTTTTGGCTAGCTAGCTTGGTTTCCGAGATCTTGCCGCCACCCCTTTCCCTCCACGTTACAGCGAAGGCGAGTCAACGCCTGTCAAAGGGCGTGTCAACCCGCGCCCCACCGTGGGTCCGGCACCACCTTCGCCCCACCGGGGCCATCGATGACCCCCTTTAACTCCGAAAATATGGGGGGTAGCGCAAATCTGCAAAGTGCATTAGAAGGCTCGCGTGAATTCAGCACGAAATTATTTCGCATGTTTAAGCGCTCAGGTCAATGGTTTGACCCCAGAGGTCAAGTTAGGTCACGATAGGCTATTCTCACTAAAATGTGCAATCGTTAAGAAAACTGGGCATAACTCTTATGCCATTAGAGCTATTGAGATCTGATAAATTACATATATTTGATTGAAAAATTCCAGACATTTATCCGCTATGTGAAGCGTAATGACCTCCCGCCAGTGTTTCGACCTCCAGAGGTCACCTTTCGTGACCTAACCAGAGGTCACGAAAGATCAGAAAGTGACCTTGGCGTATATCAAATGAAAGCCAGTGACGGACATACACGATGATGCTTGATTCAGCGCTCTAGCTTAATTAGGTCAAAAGTTATTGTAAAAATAGGTACTGTTTTTTACCCCTTGGTGACCTTGGATGACCTCGGAGAGTTCAAAGGGCAAATGTGTACCCTGGGATCCGTCAAAGGGTGTCCAAGAACGTTCTTGGGAGCAAGCTGAGCATTTGCAATCGTTTTTGTGACTTTTAGATCCTAAGACAGCTTTTCCCATGCTTTTTCAATGGGAGAGGTCACCTTGTGATCTGACCTCAGGTCACGAAATCTAAAAATCCCGGATATTCACCTTGTAGAATCTCGAGGGGTCATGAAGTGTAGGAAGCTTCAAATCGATCTACCAAGAAATGTAGCTGTTATTGAGCTCAAAAGTTAAAGTGAGGTGACCTTGGTTGACCTCGCCTGGTGACCTGACCGTGGGTGACCCGGGGTAAAAAATTTCAGGGATGGTGGGAAAATGATGTGGTAAGAGATAGAGCTCTCAACCACGGTGCTGCGTCTCGTCGTTTTTCTGCTATCTAGAAAAAACATTAGGGGGCCATCGCTGACCCTCGGTGGGGCGAGGGTGAAGCTGACAATGATCTGCTTTGCATTTGGGTAGTAATGGTGTAACGCTTACGACATGAACATAGTTAAGATGTTGTCGTTTTCCTTGAACGAGGTAGTAGGTTGATACATGCATATTATTTTTTGTTATACTCACGTCCCTTGGAACACCACCCTAACCTATAATATGAATAACGCGTCAAAAACTGTGTCGTGTTCTACGTTGCTGCTTTTTTAACGACCCCTTTATTTGAACATCATTCTTCTAATTTGTCAAGTTATTAATTTTATTCTTGAGAACTATCAAAAGGATAAGAAATTATATCTAATAAATTCATGCAAAGATACATCTCATTTTATTACTTAATCATCAGAGCTAAGTCTCGATTCCTTCTTCGCTGAACAGTGCTCGGAGATGTCTGAGCAGTCCTGGCGGCGGTTACTGACCTGTCAAAAGGCTCTTCAAGACTCCTGACAGCTGACGAATTCATACAAAAGACTCTTCGGCGTGGTAGGTACAAGGGACCCGTGAGATGACCACCTTTTCCAAGACCCTCAGGCCAAGGCCAAGACACCAGTGACGGATCCAGGAGGCAACAAATGCATTCCCCCCAAACGGAAAAGCTGGTGGGAAAACTATTCATCCCTCCCTCAAAGCTGTCAATTTTCTTTTTTCCCAGACTCCTTTTTAGTTTATAAGCAAGGTTTTGGTGCTTGAACTCTCAACTTGAAACAGGACCGGTCAACTTCAGTGTAAACATTAAGCCCTGGATAGAAAAACAAGCATCTTGTGACCACCTCGTGACGTTTTTTTTGCTTCCCCCAACCTACCGTCTACTTAAATTGTAGCATACCCTCACGGCTTGCTTTTTGTTTATTTATCGACTTTGGCTTGCCCCTTAAAACCTACCGGCTAGATCCGCCACTGCAAGAAACCAAATTTTCGTTTTCAAGTTTTATTAAAGTTTCAAGCCTTTTCCAGATAAAACATCGAATGTGCAGCAAAAAGGGGCAGCAAAGGCGGACAGGGGATAAAGGGGCACTTGTCCCCCCCCGATCGACCATTGGTACCCCTTGAAATGGTCACAGTACACCCCTGAAATGGGGGCTAACAATGCCTGCCTCGAACCGGATCGCTGAAGAGCGGCTAATAGCCGTTGCAAATAGTCAAGCTTCTCTGATCAAAGCTCGAACACAAAGCCCCCGACACAAAGGTCCCGCCACACAGCCATGCTGGGCTTCTGGAGCACCTAATAACATTACATTCAAGGTGGCTTAGTTCGTGACTGGTTCTAAGGTCTCACCAGTCGTACATTTCGTGTATGAGCATAAATTTATCGTGGTTGTCAAACTGCAAGACTAGCCCGGAGCACACCTCATGCTGTTTTTATTAAGCAATGGAAATTATATCCAGCTAATGTGGCAGGGTGCGGCACCCGAACGGTAGGCACGGGCACCTCCCCGGACAGATCGCCCAGGTAGGCATGAAAGCTGCTCCTTTAATGCTCCGGTCTTCCTGGTATTTATTTCCAAATTTGTGCTTTTACTGTTCTACTTGCCTTGTGGACCCTTGAACATGCGGGTAATCAGCAACAGGGCGCTCCGTCCCGCTCGAGACTGTATCTCTGGCAGAGTCACACCTCGGATACCGCTGCATCAACATGGCGCTCTGTTATGCTTGTGGCTCTTTATTGAACAGGCCCCAACCTCGGATATCACTGCATCAACAGGGAGCTCTGTCCCGCTCGTGGCTGCATGTCCGGTAGAGTCACACCTCGGATATCGCTGCATCAACAGGGAGCTCTGTTGTGCTCGTGGCTCTTTATTCCACAGGCCCACACCTCGGATATCGCTGCATCAGCGGCCCTACGAGCAGAATCAGGTATGTGTGTGCATAATAGCCTGCTAAGCGGGCTACTCGCTGCTTCATAACAACTGGCTTATCTGTTAGTGCCAAGCCGGTTATAATTACTATTATTGTTTATGTTTGCTCTGGTCTTTTAATTAGTTAATTCATTAAAATGATGCAAAATGCAAAACTGCATGTTGAAAAAAGAAACTGCTGTATCAGGTAAAAGTCATACCTTACTTAGTAACTATACTATGATAGCATAATAGATCTATTATTTTTTGACATCATATGAGAGTGACTGTAGCTTATGATTCCAATATCTTCATACAGGACTTCGCTTGAAAAAAAACAAAACACTATTGTTCGCCACCATTGTGATCCGTGAAAAGCTGGTTCGGAGACTGAGTGGCCCTTCGTAGAGGTCAAAACAGAACACGAATCGGGACAAGACACTGATCAAAATCGGCACAGAAAAGTCGAGATCTCTGCCTCTCCAACCTCTTGCAAGCACTCAGTCGTTCTGCCCACTGGGTCCGCCCATGGTAAGTCGGCCTGGGAGGCTGTATCTGGATGGTAGTGCGGGTGCACTGCGTAATTGCAACAGCGCTGCAATGTGGGGTCGGCAACCGGATCAGCTTTTATTAATAATCAAATCTGATGGAATGTTCGCCGCTATCGTATCCCTCTCTTGCAGTTACAGCTCGATCCCTGTGGTCTTCTGAAAATGGTTTTCTAAGTTTTGCCATGATGAAACGAAGCCTTCTCCACAGTAGTTTAGATAAAATCAACTTTTCTTCGCTTTCTCTGTTAAATAATACACTAGGAGCTGCATCTTAAATTGTCTTCAGTTAGAAGTCCTATTGCAGTGCACGCCTCCCCAACTAACGAAAAACTCCCTGGTTTGGTTGCCCTTTCTCAGGGCGACTGAGCACAGGTATTTGAGGGACACCAATTGATATCGCTTTAGTTTGAGTGAGTCACCATTTGCGGTCTGCACATCATTGTATTCCTATGTTCTGACACAGCGTGGAATGTGGTGAAAGCTTGATGCATCATTTTGGCCCCATTCCTGACGTCAATGCTAAAAGGGCATCCGTTTGATGTCATAGGTTAAAAAGCTATGCAACTTTGCAACCATTCTGAATAAGCGATGACAACGTACCACCTTATCAGGGTTTCACCTAAAACTGCTCGGGTTGGTTTCCAATTGCCTGATTATTTCTTAGAACTGAATTGTAACGTTATGGATTCATTCAGTGTACTTATTGAACATGTCTTTCATTCGGAGCATGTTTAATTATAACTGTTTGGCTTTAAAGGGGATGTGCCACCTTCATAATGAAATTTGACCTGGGATAGCCATGTGGTAAAGCATGCCAAGAAACCACTTGAGCGATATTTTATTTGTCCCAGAACGTACCGTTCGCGGAGAAAAAGATACAAGTTCACCTCTTACCGACACCTCCTCTCCAGTCATGTTTACGTGCCATCAGGCAATCTAAGGAAAGTGATGTCATGCTCAAGCTCCGCTGTGCCTGCTGCGCAAACTATTGGTTTGCTTGGACACCTTAAAAGCCCGCGTGCTAAGCATGACTTACATACTGGCTATTATAAATGAGTATAACTTGCTTTTTTGACTGAATTGAAACGCGACATATTCTTTAACATATCAAGAAAAATATAAAAATTGATCAAGATACTTTGGTTCCTAATGGTCAACCTTTTTAGTTGGAAACCCTTTAATTTGTATTCGTATTCATTTTTGGCCCAAATCGAACAAGGTAATTATCCTTCAAAGCGTTGCCATCTCATGAGCGGATTCGACGTCTCGCTAAGTTGGCATTTGTATTGCTAACAAAAAATAAACTAAATATTAGGCCAATTGGCTATTTTTCAGCAGAAGTAAGGCCATATTCAGTGTTTTCAGCATAGATTGTCCCCAAAACTGCCGCCGTCTGGAACTGCGCCAATGTGTCACATTCTCTTTGACGACGCACCAACTGCCGGGGTTATACGGTGTACAAACTCTAATCCTGTTGGGAGGGATTTGGAGGTCAGATCAACCTATTCAGAGGCTCTGCCGGGACATGAACCCGGGACTTGTGACTCAGTAGGCAAGTTCGCTGCCACTGAGCCACCCATCCCCCTTGTTTCCTGGACGCTTGTTTCAAAATATGATTTACATAATTAGATAGGAAAGGCTACATAAATTGTATGGTTGAGAACAATATTTTCATGCTAGCTTTAGGTTATTATCTATCTTCACCCATTTATTTTCAATACAAACCCACGAAAGAAGATGGTAGGAGGTGAACGTCTGCTTAGTCAGCACGCATCTTCCATTTTGGAGAACAATGTTCATTTTGGAGGAAAAAATGGGCTATGTCGGGAGAAATAATCACTTAAGTAATGCGCTAATTTAGGGTGTTTTTCTCGGGCATGGCTGTTAGTTTGTCTGCAGAGTTGGTGTAACAGTACCCAACAAGTGGCTTGTTTTCTGTGTTTCATGCAACCTGGCCCTTTAACATGATGGTCGTTTAAGCACAGAGAATTGTTGCTGAACCTTGAGGACATCCCGACAATAGGCCATTTGACTTTCAGTCAAGCACAAATAATCGTGGGAGGGAAAGATCACCCAAAAAATATGTATGTCATTCACTATTCAAAATTTGAATATGACGTTCGCTATACCTGTCACAGTTACCATACCTGTGGCCGAGACATGCCATAGGCGGATCCAGGATCCCGATCGGGGGAAAGCGGTCGGAGACGCCATTCAGACCGGGGTTGCCACTTTTGGGTGCCAAATATTATCGCCTGAGTGCCGATACTTGCATGCTGAAGGGGTAGCTACATTTTAGGCGCGGGCCATCAACCTTTCAGGGGACACCGTGACCACTTCAGAAAGCACCGAGGACCGATGGATGGGAACTGCTAGCACTGCTCCTCCTGGATCCGCTTATGAGGAGCGCTACCATGCCGGCTCCGATCAGCAGACTTACTGATATGCAACATCCAGGGCTTTAGGCTGATGAGCCGGACAATGACGAGGTGTCAAAGTCTGATTGAGAACATGCTACTGTGCATCCGCCAGCTCCAAGTCACCAGGTTCACAGCCCAAAAATTCCGTAGCTGGCACCTCCGATAGAGGTTTCATTTCACTCTCATCACGTGCATTGTTCGAAGTATTGTTGGAAGCCCGGTGTCCGAACTTAGGTAGGTATTCATCGGGGGCTCAAAGTTTTTCCTACTAAACGGCTGGCATTTTCGACTAGTCCATAGGGAACACATGTTAAAAGCTTGCAATCTAGAGCCTCGGGAGGGTATCTTAAACCAGGCGCAGGTTCACAAAAAGCAGTTCAAATGGACGCCAGGACATTTTTCTTTTCATTTCCGGGGTCAAAACCGCCAGCCGTGACATTAACCAGAGAGCTAGACGGTGAAAACCAGTCCCATGTTTTGGTTTCATTTTCAGGCGTGGGTTCGAATCCTAGAAGCGGCCAAACTTTTCATAAAGTCCGAATGTGCAAAACACAATGTATTCGCTTGAAATTAATGCAACTTTGCGCCCTTCATGCTTTTAGCTCTAAGGGATGCTTTTGCCTAGTGCAGAGGCGGATCCAGCAGTAAATACTCATGTTCCAGGGGCGGATCTAAGGGGATGGTAGGTGATGAGGGCGACCGCGTACCGCTAGCCTGGCCTTGAGCACGACAAAAGGCCCTCCGCAGGGCATAGGCGGATCCAGGGGGACAAGGGGGAAACGTGCCACCCCCCCGATCGACCCTCGGCGCCCCCTGAAATGGTCACGGTGCCCCCTGAGGGGTCGATGGTGCCCCCTTAAAATGTCGCTTCCTATCCCCACCAGGATTGGAAAATCGGCGCCTACCGATAGAATTTTCCGCCCACCTGATAGATTTTACCGTTAAAAAATGGTGCCCCCGAACGGATGGCGCCCCCTCCCCTGATTGGCAATTCTGGATCTGCCTATGAAGCAGGGGGCTCCCTTTATGTTCAGTGGGCGTTTCTTGGGTAAATTCAAGGAGCCCAAATGCCACGGATACTGGTCTCGGGGGTTCCAATAGCTGGCCTGGAGTCCGCCAAAAGTATCAAACTTTATTTAATAAGTACGTTTAAATACACACCACCCTGATGATTTATTCACTTAAAAGTTAAAATTAACGCCCAATTTATGAAAAATGAAAACCACGAGCGGGGGCCCCTACAATTGAAAACCGAGCCTCTTTTTGAGAAAATTCTGCATCCGCCCCTGCCATGGTCCCCAAAGTGGCTGAATTGTACCCACTTTCAGCCGATTGTCATCGAAACGACACCATGTTCGCAATGTTTCCTGAGATTGCCTTCCCCAAACGTATGGCCTAGATCCGCTCTTGTCCTAATAAAAGGGACAATGAATCAACCCTCGGCGTCCTCTCAAATGTTCATGGCGGTGCTCTGTGGGGTCGATGGTGCCCCTGAAATGTCACCGCACCCCCTCCCCCCGATGCAAGAATCGGCGCGCCGCTATAGAATTTGACATACACATGATAGCTTTTGTCGGCCAAAAGTGCCGCCCCCTTGATCTGGATGGCGCCCCCCGTAACATGCCCCTCCGATCTGCGACCCTGGATCCGCTTATGCCCGCTACGTAGTCGTATTAATTTACTGGTCGCGTACGCTACTGGCCGACATCGCACCTCTGCTCAATACCGACATGACAAAACAACACGAAAAATAATTCGAATAGCATATGTGATGCACTGCTTCTCCATCCTGTTTTGGGTACAAACAAATACCACAGTCACCAGCTGCAGCCGTTTGTGTTTACCTTATATCAATGTACTAAACTAGTATTATTTTTGGCATATTCCTAGTATACTATACTAAAACTGGTACTAAACTATGATTCTGATCACTTTGGGTACAAAACTTTGAAGTACCCGTTATTCAACTGCCCTGGGTATTCATCATTACATTTTACAATTTGCTTCAGCTTTACAAACCAGAAAACACAAATTTTCCCAGTGCAGACCTTTGTTTTACCTTGAGAGATGACAGTTTTCTCAAAAGAATAGGGCTGGTGGCAGTGGCGGATCCAGATCATTTCGAGACTAGGGGGCTCGGGCCTGACCCGCCATTGCCTCGGAATAGCCTCCGGCTAAGAATTTACTACACTCTGACATTTCCGGGGGGTTCAGTCCCCCCTGTATCCGCCACTGGCTGGTAGAGTCTTACGCGAGAGGAAATGACTTCCTCCAAAGCACACAATGAGGACGTCAGGTACCAGATTGTGACACAAAATTATATTTAGATGCTTGGTTTCACCTCAAGGGGTGTCAATTTAGAAACGATTCAACATCTCGGTTCCCGCAATTTTCCCCCAGCAGTGTTGGCAGGCTTGTGGTTTTTCTGACCTCTGGTCAACGAGCGCGACCAAAACAGGATTATCGCGCCGATCCGCTGAAGGGTATTTGACTGAGCCCGCAACTTTGGAGTGCGGCGCCAGCTCGGGTGCACCCCAGCTCTCAAATAACGGTCCGCTGTGGCGCAGAAAGGACACATGCACCCGCTCATTAGGCACTTTTAGCACAAATAGTCAGTGCTGGTTTTGCAAACATACCACACCGGTTGAGGAAAATTCAAGGTCGCTGCCTAGCCCACCAGTACTCATTTGTCTATATTTGTTACTGTAAAGGGCATTAATTAGGCACGTGACCTGAGTGTCCGTTTCAGAAACAGCTAGAAAAGTTCATAACATAAGCAAATGGAAGGCTGGGGCTAGCTGGGCCCGTTCCCTTTTGCAGAAGCCGATTGCAATATCTAGTCATGGGTGATATGTTTGGCTTTTTTTAATGTTGTATGCTGTTTGTAAGTGAGTGAGTGGACATGTGTGTTTTATGGTGTGTTTTTTTGCTATTTCCCTCCTGTTCCATGAGCGTGGAATTTTTACTTCAATGTTCAAAGTTCAATTCAATCTTCTCCGGACTTGACCTTGGCACGACAATATGACGAGACCTATGGATCGGCAACATTCACGACAAGGTAACCTCCCTCTTTTGTTGCCCGTGAGGTCCGGTGGGCAGCAGGTCCCACCTCGTTCGCCGGTCTGACCGGGCAACGGAAAGAGGACAGCATGCTCATCTTTAGTCACTCTCGCCTCATCATCACTTAAAAAGGCCCAAAACACGTCATGGTGTGACAGATGTTTAACAGATATTAAACATGCCTGTGGTCGAGCACCCAGATTGACAGATATTAAACATGTCTGCGGTCATGCACCCAGTGTCACAATGCACTGTTGGTGTTTCTGCGTAAGACAAACATTAAACAAAAAATGACGTGACCAGGGGCGTAGCCAGGATTTCGCTCAGGGAGGGGCGGCGCCCCGAAAAGGGCCCCTGCGACAGTGCAAAAGGGTCCTGATGGGTAAAAAGGGCCCTGCTTGTTACAGAATTGAGTGCTGAAAAGGGCTTAAGAGGGCCCTGTCTGGTATAAAATGCCAAATTTGGGCACAGAGCATAGTGCGGGCGAGCCGCACTTCGCGCGGCTCGTGTCCTCAGGGGCCCTTCGGGCCCTCAGGGAGGAGCGGCTGTCCCTGCCGACCCCCTCCCTTGGCTACGCCCCTGGACGTGACAAGTGAAAAGCCCCTGTAATGGCGGACCTTCGTCGAATACACTGATTCTGATTCCTTTAGTGCCATCTCCTTTGTATCCTTTTTTATTTGATAGGCCTTATCACGTGCACTGGGGGGCGCGGTAGTGGAGTGGTCAGTGTAGCTGTCTTCCACTCAGCCGACCCGGGTTCAAGGCCCGGCGGCTTCCCTGAACAAGGAGCAAGCCGAGAACAGGGAAAGAGTTGTCGATGTCATATGACCCTGGCAGTTGGTGCGTCGATAAGCCCCAAACATTATTATTTCATCATGTGCACTGGAGGGGGCCTCGGAGGCCCCATCTATTTTTCCAAGGTTGCCGAAGAATCGCTCGTAGCCAAAGAACAATATTGAGCCAAATTTGAGAGAATGTAACGGTGGGTTGATTGATGGAAAAATTTTTAAATTAGGTTGAAAAACGTTTTAGCTATGTTTTTTTCAATGTCAGACCTGCATTTTGAAGTCGCCATAATCGCGCGGTCGGAGCAGTTAGCTATCATTGGAGACCGAGTGGTAACGTCATAACGCCATCTAACCGAGACGGTATGTCAAGGGCACCTCATACGAAGGTTAAGGTCAAAGGTCACAGTCCAAGGTCCTACCAGCACTTTCAGGGTCATCGATCTCAGTGCTTCCGGTCAAATGACGTTACCCAGTATGAAGTATATTATGCTATGAAATCATAGTTAAGATAGCTCAATATAAAGATCAAGGTCAAAGTTCAGAGTCAAAGTTTATGGGTAAAGGTCAATCATCATTTTTCTCCAAACAGTTGCTATAGTGCTAGTTTTAATGTACATTATAGGTAGTATACCATATTCTGACGTCGGAGGCCTATGACCTTGACTGACCTTTACCCAAAAATTTTATTGAAGATTCTCTGCGACCTTCCCTCTGTGAGCCTGGTCTGCATTTAGCCTATTACCGTATCATTCCCGAATAATCCCGGCATTTCCCAACAGGTCCCCAGCACGGCCAAGATTTGACTTTTATGACGTCGTCTGACCTAGAAGATCTTGACTTAGGTAAATGAAAATTTGCTATGATGTAGATCGTCATAGCCCCAAACCACCCCCCCCGAATCAGCGTTTTTCTAGGCCTCTTAGTTTCTGAGATCTCAGGGGGTTCACCAGGCCCGACTTCATTGCGCGGTAGTGCCAGACCCCTCTCCAGTGCGAGTGTTAACCCACCCCGGTGGGCCTCCAAGCCACTTCGCCATGGTGAGGGGGTGTTAAAAAACCCAACACCCCCCCTTTAACTCAGCTTCTTTTCGGAATAGCAAAAATCACAGAGTAGGTGGATAGCTCATACAAATTCATGAAGGTACTACATCGGTCACTTTTTGGTTCAGGTCAATTTTGAGGTCATGACAGGTCAAAGAAGGTGGCATGTTAAAGATGAGTTTCGGGGCTCTACCGTCAGACAGAGTTGAGTTAGAATCATTGTTAAGCACCATTCGCTTCTTCTCGTTACAGTGAGTCGAATAATGTATAATATGACTATACCAGGTCAAAACATGAAAATGACCTGAACTACGGTAAGGTCAAAAGTCATTATCCAGTCTAGCATAGTCAATATTCATTTAAATCGACTTGCAATAAAAACATGAATGTAATGGTATCAAAACCAAGTTTTATTGTCATTTCCAGCAAAGCAATTGACCCAAGTCCAAAAATCTGCTTAAGTAGCCCCAGATGACTTCTCAGAGGTCGCAGGTCAAAAATGAACCTAGAAAGGGGCCCAGGATACTACGATTTGGAGAATATGAAGGTATTATCAACTGTATCTGCACAAATACAGCCCAATCTCTGTTTTCCCATGCATTTCCAATGGAGAGGTCATGATCTGTTCCTGGTCTTAGGTCATCAATATGAATAAATCCCGGAACATATGTTTTAGTGCTCGGTAGGCCCATTAGGTGGAATATTTCAATTCGATATATTCACCGTTTTCTTACTTATGCTCCTTAAACATTTTCGGATGTGAGGTCACTTGACCTGCACTGGTGGCCTGACCTGAGATGACTTAACCTTGACATTTTGGGGAAAGCTGCGGAATTGATTAAGGATAATTTGGGCCAAGTACGGCGGCGCTTCGCGCCGCTGTTTTTTCGTGCCGCCGGAGCAACCCAAAAGTGTTATTCAAACACTCCCCACCGGGGCGGGGGTTAAGTGAGTTTTTACCATTAGATCCAGGTCTAATGTTTAATTTTACCTCTAAATTATCAGGGCCTTCAAGTTTTTTAGTCTTATATGTCAACCCACATTTTTACACTGTTGTGGTTTAGTTTTTGTAAATCTTTCTTGTGGCTGTGAGCAGATCCACAAACTTCTTTATTTCTTTTTGTAAAAGTTGGAGTCAGAGAAACCAGTACGTTTTGTCGGTCGGTTCCACTCGTTCCTTTCGCCTTTTTACCGCATATTTTTAGCTTTTTTGGGACCGACTATGTGGGAGGAAGGTGGGAGTCTGAGCGGCTCAGTCGGTTAAAGGGACATTGTCGCAAAAATTTTTATTGGCTAGATAAAAAGGTTACAAAAAGTTGTTTCAGAAGTCATATTCTCATTTTTGCAAATTCAGGCTCAAAATGCCTGAAAATCGGCCTCAAAGTCAACATTTCTAGACGACTTTACCGAGTCCTTATGGTAACGATAAAGTGACGTAGACCCGGCTATAGCTATCAATTTATATATGAAAAAATGTCAAACATTTCTTTTAAAGCAGTTCAGTAGCTAAAACTTATAACATCAAAAATTATTCTATAAAAATATATTTCCAAAACGCTTTTGAAAGAGAAATATAGGACTTTAAAGAAATACCATCAACCAATCAGAAGCCCAGTCCTTATAGGATCTGGTCACGTGGGCTTATCTTACATCAATGTGATGTCATTATGGCTGCCGATGAACTATCAATATTCACCATTTCAAAAACCGCGGCAAACGCGAATATATGAATACAAATTCTATAACACTAATTAGCGCTGTGGTCAGGGCCGAATACCCTAAAGAATATAATTAATAATTGTTCGTTATTCCTTGATTGCATTGCAGCTAAAATGATACAATAAAAAGATACGGGTAGCGCGATCCAGATGAGCCTCCTTTGAGGCATGAAGAAAGCTTTGGGTGGTTTTTCGGACGAGGAGATTGTCGCCTCTCCGGTCTCGTGGATCAACATATCGTCGGTAATCTGCACGTAGAATATTTTGAGCCTTTGATGTGGTCAATTGAGATTTTCTTAGAGGTAAAAATCTATGCGTGAAAAGTTAATGAAACAATTTGAATTTTTGCCATCCATCTTTGATGGCCACCAATGCTTATTGAGGTTTTGTGTAGTGAGTGTAGTGAGTTAGTCAAACACTAATCCTATCAAGTATGGGCAATGCATTTAATGTTTCTGTTCTGCATTAATTAGGTTCATGAAGTTGCCAAAAAGCAAATTGTATGCTTAATTGATAACTATTCATTTTGGCCCACTGTTATAGCTGTTGTCTTGTTTCGTATTTCAACACCAATCAGCGAGCAGCATTGAGTCCCAGTCTGCAAAGTATGGCAGCAGGCTAGACGAGTCACACCAGCCACCTAAAATCATTGCACTGCCAGACACCAAAAATTCACACCAAACTGCTATATACCATAGAGAAAAATGCACCCTTTCCTACCCACACAATGCAATGCTACCTCTTGTATTAGTTAAATACTTGTTATAAGGTCCCCTCCTGTGTCTTTATAACCATTCAGCCATTATTTGTTTGGTTTTCAGTGTCACCTTCCTTGCACCAGTCTGGGAAATTCACACCAGGTTGATGAACTTCACACCACTCACTCTTGTCTCCTAGGGCACTCACCCTGATGAGATCTCGTTGAAAATGCCATACTTTGCACACTGGATTGAGTCTATGTCACATGGCTATAGCCTCTCCCTGAGAACCAATCTTAGAACCAATCTTAGATTTACAGGCTGGCTACCTGCTGTGGTGCTGCTAGAAAAACAGTAACAGCACAACAGTGGTAGCATACTTTTTTGTGATTGGTAGATAAGTATTCTGGTTCATTTTTGTCTGATTAGCCATAGCACATATTAGAGACAGTTGTGGTATTTCTTTTCTAGAGGAGAGACTCGAGGGCTCACGGACAAGGCTGTGCTGGCAGACGGAACAAGGCTTATGAGCAGTGTCAATGCCAAAAAGTCCTCATGTTATTGTTGCACAGGTGAACTTGTGTACCAAAATAGGTGAAATTTATTTGGTGATGGCAATTCTCCAATGATTATTTAAGCATATTATTTTTGAATTGCCCATATTCCCTCTCTTTTTGGTCTAACTTTATATTTACAATATTTGTGCACTCTAGTAAAAGTCTATATCAAGCTTGTAATTTGAATTACAAATTTCTACCTGTTACAAATACTGGCTCTGCACAATGTGTGCATGCTAGTGCATTTGCTGCTTAGCTTACCTTCTTTTAAGTATGAAAATGTTTTTGATTAATTTTACAGGTTGAAACAGATTTTCCATTTATTTTGGTACCATACAGTACATAGTAGTCAGTGTACTCCTATCTACTTATCAGATCCATTTACTCATATTTCAAGTGCTACTGTTTGTTTCCAGACATGAAAGTGACTGTAGCATGAATTCATCCAACTGCCCTCGAAAATGCCCATCTGCATTCATGCCCATCTGCAGATGAATTCATCCATCTGCCCTCTGAAAATGCCCATCTGCATGCTTTTTATAATTGATATTAAAAATGAACTGAAGGAAAACTAGGATAAGATGTATTATGATTTGAAACACTAGGAGTGTACCCAATACAACAATATAATTGTGAACAAAGAGTATGGATAGTCATGTAGGAATGACAGGGGGCAGTCTTGGGTGATGCAATTTTTGTGTTTTCCTGGAAGAATATATGAAAGATTAGGCGGGTCACTCCAAAGAGAAAATTTGTTTACTAGAAAACCTGTCTTTTGTAGCTGCTGTGTATCATCAAGCTATCGTCCCAATGGACCAGCTTCTGTATGATCATTTTGTTTGTTAGTTTGAATGGGATGAACCCAATCAGACCGATTCTCCCATAGACCTGAAATTTGGAATATTTGTTTCCTATTGTGGGCCAGTGTTGAAATAATGTATTGTAATTTATAAAAAAACATGAATTTGCATGGTTCCACCTGACCCCTCCACAAACCCATGATCTAGACTATAGATCGTCTTTGGGGATGTTTTTGTTCTTGAATATATATATATATATATATATATATATATATATATATATATATATATATATATATATATATATATATATATATATATATATATATATATATTGCATATGTTTAAAACAAGATTCAGTGATATCTTGTTTGCTTTCATTGTGGGCTTGTGATATTTTATTTGTACCCTTTATTTGGTCCCATTTGTTCCTGCTGTGAAAATATCTTCTAATTTAAGAAGAGCCTACCCCAGCAAGCTGAACGCAAAACAGAAATAATCAGGTGCTGCCCCACGACAGTGACTATCGCAAATTACGCCTGCTGCTGGAAGACAAGCTTCAGAGGACGAGCAATGGAATCCCAGAGTTGGCAGAGTACCACAGCCAGCAGTTCATCTCTGTGCTCAGACTATTGCGGTGAACATTTTATCAAACCGTGTAGCACTTATTGTGGACAGATGCAAAATCTGTTATGCTTTTGATGTACACTCAGTATTTGGTTCGCTCCCAGCCTTCTTAGAGTGCACTTCAAGGACTGGAAGCTAGGAGCTGCATACCCACTGGTGGGTTCAGGGAAAATTTACTTTCCTCCCAAACTCTGCGATTTTCACCGACCTTTAAAAAAATGTGTATTCACGATTTTGGACCCTGTCCTCCCCTCCCTCCCCCCCACAAAAAACATTGGCCTGGATCCGTCACTGACGTACTGAGTTATATCCTCTAGTCCACGTTGCACTCGGAAGACTGCTCGTTGGGGACTCGCAGACCTGATTTTTGCACGCGTTTCTCACCTGCCGAGGGTTATCACTCGCTTGTTATTTCCTGGTAGGTTATATTTTCTCATGTTTTTGTGAGATTGAATATAAGCCTCATTGATCAACTGATATCTGTTGGTTTTTAAAAGTAGATGAATTTTGCATTGCGTAGCCGAGGAGCATGATTATAAATTGGTAAGATGTTTCATGGCTTTGCCTCTCGAATTCTTGACGCAAAATGGAGCCTGTGATCACACACACATATTCGGGCACAGCCCCTCGTCAGAATCATCATAATACAATAAGCGAAAACTTTTGGTCATAGTGTGACCAAGGCTTGAAATTTAGATCTGATTTGGAAATCGAATGCTGGAATAATGCAGTTCAGTACTGGAATATTCAAATATTGGAACTCGATTCGAGGTTATCCTAGCACTCTGACTAAAAATGTATGTGTTCACCTATTATATTATTAGAATTTTGGTGAAGGGATGTACCTGAATATTTATCAGTGTATTAGCCCCATTTTGGAACTATGATTCGAGGAGGCTGGTCATGAAATATCTTATCAACGTAGATAATCTAATAAACAATCTAATAAAAATAACGGTTAATATACTATTTTATATAATGATATGATGTTATATGAAGTGCTTCTGGAATTGTTTGTTCTGTTATGAGAAAGGACCGTTTCTGAACTCCGAAGTATTAAAAATCAACGCTTATCATTTTCATAAACAAATGTCACTCATGAGGCTAGCAGCTTGCTTGTCTTAAAGCTGCGATGCGTCTTCTTAGGTTTAGACTCTGTGACTACCAATGTTAAGATTAATTATAGAATCCTTTTTATTTAATACGAACTGTTTCAGGCTATAATTTTGAGGTATATTTTCTTGATGTGCCCTGATCAGAAACTAACTCAACTTGAAGTAAAAAACAATGTATTCTTAAATCTTGTATATCTATATACGAAAAAATTAGAAAGAGCTACCACCACGGACAGAGGAGTGAGGTGGCCAGTCCATCTCCAACCTGCAACACACAACAAACGTTCCCCCTGAAACAAAAAGTGATTAGGTTTGGGTTCGTGGTGCGTTCCACACTTTTGTTAGTTCATCCAAGGATCGTGGTGGCTGCTCTCTGGTTCCCCAGTTCTGACGCATATCAAGAGTTATTCTTCCGTATCACATTCAGCTATTCTCCGGTTCTCTAGACTACGTGTTTTTATATTCTCCGGAGACCAAAGAATTACAATTATATCAAAGATTTAGATGTCGACGGACACATTTAATCTGATTGATTGATTGAGTGTTCCGGCCATATGGGGGGCGCCCCTGCAGGCGCCCCAACCGCCGCAGGAACATCGCCAGCCGTCGTGGGTCCGCCAGCGCTCCCCGGATGGGCGGGTCGTCCCGTTCAAATATGTCCCAGCGCAGATCAGCGCACGCAGGGCACCGGGTCAGAAGGTGGTGGAGGATCTCGTCCTCTCCATCGTCGCATTCCTGTAACGTGGCCTCCGGGTTCAGGCCGATCCTCTTTCGGTAGCTGCACAGGAGGAGGGAGTGGCCAATGTGCAGGCGCTCCACCTCCACACTCTCCTGCCGTGAAAGGCCCAGGCGGTCTTTCAGGGTGGTCCGCCCTGGGAGACCGCCACATTTAATCTCGAACGCGTTTTATGTCGTACGGATTAACGTTTTATCTCGTTGTTTTACCAGATTAACACGCGCATTGACGGGGCTCTGAGCCACCTTCGCTTTGACAGGGGGCGCGGGTACCCCCTAAAATCTCCAGAACCACGGTAGGTAGTGAAAAATGGTAAACGGCTTTGGGTAGCCCATACGCTTCTCCATCGAAATATTTTAACCATTTTGTCAGATCACTTCAATCGGATGAGTTCACTTTGTTCCGACTTATGTTGTCTTAAACTTTGAGGTCAGGTCACTTGACCTGTACTGGTGACCTGACCTGAGATGACCTAACCTTAAAATTTTGACAAAAGTTGTAAAAATGATGAGAGAATGTATGTCAAGTTTTTTAACCCGAGTTTATTTTTTAACCCGAGTGGGTTAAGTACCTACCTAATAAATATGTGATGGCTTAAATTCCGTGGCGGCGCCCTGCCTGGTTTTCTTTGCCTAGTGTTAGGAGTGTATGCTTTACCATGTGCTGCGTTTTTACTGTTAATATACGCGTATGGATACAAGTGCGGCGGCGCTACGCGCCGCCGTTTTTATGTTCTATCCGAAAAACCAGACGGGGGGGGGTACCCGCCTCCCGTCAATGCGCGTGTTAACCCGCGCCCCACGGGGGGTCCGGCGCCACCTTCGCCCCACCGGGGGCCATCGATGGCCCCCCTCTAACTCCGAAAATATGGGCGTTAGCGCAAATCTGCAAAGTGCACTAGAAAGCTCGCGTGAATTCAGTAAGAAATTACTTCACATGTTTTAGTGTTCAGGTCAATGGTTTGACCTCCAGAGGTCAAATTAGGTCAAGATCGGCTATTTTCACTCAAATATGCAATGCTAAAGCAAACTGGGCATAACTCTGATGCCCTTAGAGCTATTGAGGTGTGGGAAAGTACATTTGATAGGAAATTGCCAGTACTTTTTCTGCTATGGAAACGTAAAAACCTCCCGCCAGTAGTTTGACCTCCAGAGGTCACCTCGTGACCTAGTATGACCTGAGGTCACGAGAGGTCAGAAAGTGACCTTGCCGTATATCAAATGAAAGCCAATGACGAGACAAACACGATGGTGTTTGTTTCAGCGCTCTAGCTTATACAGGTCAAAGTTATTGTCAAAATACTGTTTTTGACCTCTGGTGACCTTGGATGACCTTGGGGATGTCAAAGGGCAAATATAGGCCATCGATGGCCCCCGGTGGGGCGAGGGTTAAACGATTAATTAATCAGAGCCTGGAATCCGTGAAAGGGTGTCCAAAAACGCTTTTCTGATCAAGCTCAGCATTTTCAATCGTTTTTGTGACTTTTAGATCATAAGACAGCTTTTCCCATGTTTTTTCAATGGGAGAGGTCACCTCGTGACCTGACCTCAGGGCACGAAATCGAAAAAATCCCGGATATACACCTTGTAGACCCTGGAGGGGTCATAAAGTGTAGGAAGTTTCAAATCGATCGACTCCGAAATGTAGCTCTTACAGAGCTCTAAAGCTGAAGTGAGGTGACCTTGGTTGAACTCGTCTGGTGACCTGACCTTGGGTGACCCGGGGTAAAAAATTTCAGGGATGGTGGGAAAATGATGCAGTGAGAGGTAGAGCCCTCAACCACGGTGCTGCGCCTCATCGTCTTTCTGCTATCCCGGAAAAACCTTAGGGGGGCCATCGATGGCCCCCGGTGGGGCGAGGGTTAAACGATTAATTAATCTCGAGACACATTAATCTCGAGATTAACACATATAATCTCGAAGAGCCACCCCTGCTTTTTATTGGGTCGGTTTCTGGTTCTTGGTTTGCACGAAAACCGGTCAGTCTTCAAGAATGGCCTTCAGCAAAGGACACAAAAGACATTTTCGAACGGCGAACAGCGTGTCCCGCTGGTCAGAAAACAGGGGAACTGGTCTCCAATAGAGGGAAATCCGACAGATTGAGAACCATTGCAGGGAGCTGGAGACAAGCCGGTTCCAGTTTGGTACGCCGGTCAGATTAGAAAAATATTTAGGGCTAATATTCCCTTTCCCTCAACTACCCGGACGGAGGGATAACCAGGAGAAATTGTCCTTAGAATATTTACTTCATCCCATAGGAGGATCCAGGAGGGCAAAGGGGGCACGTGCCCCCCTCCCCTCTCTGATCAACTCTCGGTGAACCCTAAAATGTCACGTCCCATCCTCTCCCCCAGGATGCGAAAATCGGCGCACACTGATAGGATTTAGCGTCCATCTGATAGGTTTTGCCGGTCAAAGGTGGCGCCCCCCTGGTCCGGATGGTGCCCTCCCCGGAAGTTACCCCCCCCCGATCGGCAACCATGGATCCGACTATGCTTCATCCATTAGTACGCATGAACAAACAAGAAGAGAATCAGAAAACTTTTTTACAGTAAAAACTTCCACGACCTAGATTCGAACCCGTATTACCCGTGTGAGAATCGGGAATGGAGGCCACTATACCATCCCCGCTGTACGACAACTGCCCAATTTTAAAACTTTCCTGATTAGTTTTCTCAAGCCGAATGTTTTGGACAAAGTAATCTAATATTCGTATTTTTTAAGGGTTAATAAAAACAAATTGAATACGAATACAGCATAAAAACATTTTCTATTTCCAAAAAACCATTTATAGAACTTAAAACTTTGATTGATAAAATAGAGGTGAAGAGCAGGTTACAGCCTATTATTGATATTGTTAGCAAATTTGAATAATTGTTGAGTGGCCTCCAAAAATTTAGCTGAAGATAAAGAAATGATTGATAGTACCAGAATCAGGATTTTTCAAATATTAAGAAACCACAATAAAAATTTTTGCGACAATGTCCCTTTAAGGAGCGCAACTCCAGCGGACTTACAAACACCATCTACAAGGTCACGGGTTCGAGCACATCCTGAGACAGGCTTTGGCTGACGAAGGTTAGCAAAATAAACGGAAAGCGCTCCGAAACGAACTTTTCACCGAGTGGAGAAACCCCTTTATTTTCACCGGACGCATACTTCACTGATCATGCCATTCCGTGCGATTCATTGCTATCTTTTGTCCAATTTGAGGCTAGATTCGTGATGTTTTCAATTCCCATCTGTTTTCTACAGCTTTTTCGTAAGTAAAAGGTGAGTGCTCATTTTTTGTGCTGCATTGTGTCAATGCGCAGTGTAGTATTTCTAAGATAAAGTCGTCACAGGATTGTTCAGGATATACTATGGCAGGAATTGCCACTCATAATGTCCTATGTTGAAATATTGATTCCTGTTCTTTACATTTGAAACGTCGTTTATTGTTTCAGTTATGACTTTGCTCATGAACGGCATGCATCCAAAATGAAAAGCCCCCAGGCCCTTGAATCTTGATCTTACACACCTGTTAGCATTTAGCATCCTTTTTCATTCCTATGAAGCAAATAGCGTATGTCATGAATTAATGCATTGCAATTTGCATATTTTTGAAGGAAACGTGCAGGTAGTAAATAGTCAATGTTATGCATAAATGCATTACAATTTGCAGATTATTGAAGGAAATGTGCAAATTGTGTGTGCATACTTTGCCACTATTTTGAATCGGAATCGGCTCAGACTCAGTGCTATTTGAGCTGGAGTGGAGTCGACTCACTTCTGAATTTGGATTGAGTCGAGTCGGCTCACCATTTTCAACACGGCGAGTCGAGTTGGAATCAGTCAGCCGCTAAGCTGAGTCAGAGTTGAGTCGACTCAAGAAAATTTGAGTCGTCAACAAGTCTGGTCCAGCTCTTGTATCTTTATCTGAATCCATTGGCGAATCCAGGACTTCATTTCGAGGGGCGGGCTAGGGGGCTTGAACCTCCCCCGCCATTGCCTCGGAACGGCCTCCGGCAATGCATTTGCTATAGGCACTGGGACATTGGGGAGCTTGAGCCCCTAGCCCCCCTTGTATCCGCCACCGTTTGACTCCTTATGACTGTTGCAAGAGATGCATAATAAGCCACATGAAGAAGGCTCTCCCTGTAGGGGAGACATACGTCCGCATTGTTATGGATGGAACCCTTCCCTATGGGCGTTGGAAGCGATGGGACGGGGGCGGGGCGCATACCCCAATCGGTGACTTAGTGGAGATGTTCCCCGAAGTTCTTGGATTCGACATTGTTTGCTCCCTTTTCCTTGCTATCTGTGTGTAATACGGTGGCGTATCCAAGGGGGGCAAAAAGGCATTCACCCCCAAACGAAAAAGCTCGGGGCAAAAACTATGTTTCCCCCAAAGCGATCGACCTCCTTTTCCCCGACTCCTTTTTGTTTATAAGCAAGATTTTGGTGCTTTAACTCAACTTCAAGCACAACCAGTTAAGTTCAGTAGAGATATGTGGCCTTGGATAGGAAAAAGTACCGTGAGCCCATGTCGTTCAGCCCGTGACGTTTTTTTTTTGCTCAAATAGCCAAGTCTGCCGGCAAGTCATATTGCAGCACAATTTTTTCAATGCGTGACGTTTTTTCTTTCTTTTTCTTTTTCGACTTTTTGCCCCTCCCAAACCGACCGTCTGGATCCGCCACTGATGCAATATCACTGGATTTGCAGCCACTACAGAGGTGGAAATAGGAAGAGCTGAACGTTTCAGCTGACACATTTTCCTACATTATCAGCTGATATAAAAAATGAAATATTTTGAGCAAAATGCAAGACCCAAAAGTGAAACGAAAAGCACCAACTGCGTTCAATTTTATTCCTGGAAATGACTGGAACGGTCCCGTCTCACTCATCTCACCTCTTCTTGGACAATTTTGCACTTATGTTTTGGGCAATGCTGAGTGCCCACCGGTTTTCTCGAGATACTGCGATGGCAACTAATTGTGTAACCTGCGCCATACCAAAGCGGTCATATGGCTTGTCTGCATTAGAGGTCGAATGGAACGCAGTCATGACAAAGGTAATAGCGCACCCCCCCCCCCGCGTGCCGCCCAATACAGCGGCACTTTTGCGCAGTACTTCCTGGCCGTCCGACGCCGGGAAGCTGAGGTCTAAAAGCTGGCAGATTTCTCCCAACCAGCCTACAAACACATGGTAAATTTCGTGAGGCTAACGGTGGATTCTGGTGTTAGTTTCAGCACACTTTACTCCAGACACTCATTTCGGCCCGGTAGTTTTTCGCAATTTTTGCACCTTCGAACGGCGTCAAAGCTCCAAAATTGCTGCGCAGATAGGTCTCGGGCGGGCTTTGAACTGCAGCGTGTTTGCGGTGTGACGTCAGCGCTGCACGCGCCCGACCGGTTCGCGGGGTTGGAGCACCTCTCGTCTGCCGCGGGCACTGAGCCGCCTGCAGCGACAGAGGTGTTACCCAGATGACCTTGAGGCCAGGCGTACTCCACGCCAGCGCTTCCGGCGGCCGTGGGGGGCGATGAGGGGAGGACGTTGGAGGCAGGGATTCTTCAGAGGATCAGTGAGGGAGGGGTCTGGAAACTGGGCGCGCCGGCGGATTCCAGGCCGTCGTCAGCTGCACAGACAGGTAAACACTGAAACCGAGGGCGCAGTCCCGAAAATACTCGAGTCTGAACGGTGAACGGCAGGTCTGACCTACATACTCAAGGATTGAGGTCATTTTTACTTCTCAACTGGAACTTATTTAGGTTTTTGCTGGGCGGCGCAGGTTATTTCGTGCGCTGTGAGCAGTTTCGTGATAATTGTTCAGCTTCTGCCACCGGCTTAGCTGCAATACACCTGAAAACGCTCTTGCCGCCCCGGTAGCCCAGTTGGTAGAGCGTTGGGCTCCGGTCCGCTGCTCAGAAGCATGCAGTGGCAGTGCATGTTCAGGGTTGGGATCGGTTCCCCTGAGACGCTCCGGCGCTCAATAGTTTACCCGACGTACAGGTCGGCTGGCAACTGACTGGTGCGAGGGTGACCTGAGCGGGGCGGCCGTCCCTGTGCTTTGTGGGACGTTAAACTTTGGCTTCTAAATCAACCCTCATTGTGGGAGTTGCTCGTTCGGGTGGTGGGGTCGGGGTCTCTGTGACAAGTCCCTTGATGACTTTAGTGAGACTCCGACGCCAACAGTCGAACTGGGAACAACTTGGACAAAATTTATAAAAAACAACAACTGCGCAAGTAGTGGGGGGATGCTAGACAAACACTGTTCACCATAGTGCTGGCCTCCCACCTGAACTGAGACTGGGGGTCTCGGATCAACAAAGAATCAATAACTCTTGAGCTGAGAATTTCACAACCTCATTTTCCAACCCCCCCCAGCCCCCAAGACCGTGGTTGGAACCAAATGCATTTAGTTACCTAACACAAATACACAAATGAACATTATGTTCGAGCAGTTTCCACCACGGGCGTCGAAAGTGGGGACGCGTCTCCCTACCCGCGAATTAGGCGGACGTCTGCCCGAAATAGACCTCAACTTAATATTCCTCCGTTTTCTCATTTACCTGCGAGAACCTACAGAGATACGCTGGTGAAGTGCACCATCGTTCGTGATTCATATGCAGCCAACATTGTCAAATTTTGCCTCCTCCCAGTCATTGCCAGTAAAGGGACCATCCCCCACCCAGTAAAGATCCCGTGGAGACGCCCCTGGTTTCCGATGTTGGCGGAGGAAAGTGTTCGTCCATGGCGTCAGCGCCTTCAATGGGGTCCACCTCGTCAACGGCAAGTGTGCTAGAGGATTGTTTAAAGGTGGTGTCCCATTTTTATAACATTTTACAAGTTTTTGCATTAACATTATTACATAACGTTATAAAAGTTAAATTTTTGCCGGGACCAATGCCTGGACCACGTTGGGTTTTGCCGGGACCAGTCGAGGCCTGCCGGCGCCGGGACTGGTGCCGGGACCAATAATCTGGAAAAGTAAATCCTCTAGTCAGCACAATAAGTCCTATCCCGTAGCATTCTACCACTCCTATGTCGCACAAAAGTGTGAACACCAACACCGAAAGCAAAAAAACTGGCGTCCGAAGCGAAGTAGCCACCTTGAAGCCATGCATTATCTCCATTTGACACCCAACTGCCCAAGTAGCAATGTCATACTAACTGTGGAGGATGTGCCCCCAGCTTCATGAGCTGCGCACTGGATATCTGACACCTCGCGCGTGTCATAAAGGCACTAACGCACAAACCGGGGTGGAGACCGCACAATTGTGGCCAAGGTTCATCCGTGTTGGATACGATGTCGTTTCAACACGCAAAACAGACCAAGCTTGCACAAATGCACAAGTCTCGTAATTTTTAAAATTCAAATGTATGACTCAAAACTGTAATCGATTTTATGGGCAATGTTAATATATGGCAAGTCGTACCTACAACCTTAACTGAATTAAAATTACATTGATTTCACCCTTTTGTTGAAGACGTGTTAAATACGTGTTATCACGGTAAAATGATCAGTAAAAATCACGGTTTAAATGTGTCGAATTTCCTTTTAAGGGAATGTGGCACCTTGTTCGAATCCTGGAATTTAGAGAAATTAGACGTACTTTTAGCCAAAAATAATGAAATCACTCAAAATTTCTCTGAAAAATGTTCAATAAGCACAATATTTTGTTGTTAAAAATACTCCTCTAGAAAAATAAATAAATATCAGCCTGTGGATGATGTAATGATCTGGCAACCAATACCATACTTGAAATGCTTCAAGGGCTTCGATTGGCTGATGCTAATCGTGATGTCAGCAAATGTCGTCACACCAGCAGCTCGCAACAATGGCCGCCCGGCGAGGGGTAGATGAGGGGTAGGTGTCAGTTAGGGTTTTTAGCTTTTTCTACGAAAATGTCGAGTTCCAAGACAAATGATATATGGAGTACCGGGTTTTCCGACTTGCTTTACAACTTAGCTATCTCAGTTAAAATCACATTATGAAGATGCCACATTCCCTTTAAAGGGAATGTGTTACCTTGGTCGAATCCTGAAATTTAAGCGTAATTAGGGGTACTTTTAGCCGAAAATCATGGGAACTTTCCATGATTTCTCTGAAAAAATGTACAATAGGCTCAATATTTTGATTTTTAAAATGTTCCTCTAGGCAGAGAAATAAATATTTGCCTGTGGATGATGTCATGATCTGGCAACCACCATCATGTTAGACAGGCTTCAAGGGCGTCGATTGGCTGATACTCAACGTGACGTCAGTATATGCCGTCAAACCAACAACTGAAACTGTGGCCTGCTGCTTAGGGTACATGGGGGGTAAATTTCAGGTAGGCCTTAGCTTTTATCTACGGAAACTTCCGGAGTTTCAAGACAAATGATATATTGAGTACCGGGTTTTCCGGCATGCTTTACAACTTGGTTATCTCAGTTAAAATCACGTTATGAATGTGCCACATTCCCTTTAATCATAATTGCAAGAGTTTATACGAACCCGAGTCAATCTACTGCCCGTGCCCACGCACCGGCGACGGCCGCGCCGATGCCGGCCAGGCGCTCCGGGCGGCCGATTTGTGCAGTATGGTGTCATTCTATGGCAGATTACACAGTGATAGAGTCTAGAACGCAAACAAATTTTGACTTCATTAAACAAAAGAGGTATGGGTGAGCATTTTTGCTATTGATACCTTTAAAGTAAATATCTGGCCACACATTAAAAAATCGTTGGAAAAAAAATGGTCGAAACATCTCTAAGAACTTTGAACATTTTGAATAAAAAACTAGATTCTCCAACTTTGGCTGTTACATTTTACCACTCTAATCCCGTGGCATTTGAAGCTGATAAATTAAAGTTAAGGCTGAAAATAATCGTTGTATATCACCATGTTTTGACGAAATCGGCGATTTTCACGATTTTATTCAAAGCTATAACTCCGAAATCGTAGGTACGAGGAAAGAAAGAATCTCAGATCAGGATTTGACGCGCCTGACAACCCTGTGGACGAAATTGGAACGAAATCCGAGACTATGCTATGAAGGGACCTGGTCGATCTGTGCTGGAACGCCCCATTTGGGTTTTGAACTGAGGTAACAGTTTTGTAGAGCGAGTTGAGAAACCATTATTGGCATATTTAATTTAACCCAAATCCCCTCGATATAAAATTTCCGCCAGCTTTAAATCTTAACGTAAATGGGCCTTTTGCCTCATTTTAAACCCTGAAGGAATGCTTTCCACGTGATTGCAGTAATCTGATTGATTGTAAGCCCCAAGCCTTGCCCACTCGCTGAAAAATACCATGCTAGCGAGTGAACCAGCATGCAACACGCCTGTCGAACGAAAACCTCGGGCATCAGGCATTTGGCATCACCTTTCCACCACTGAAAAAACACGGCCGCCGTGCCTAGGTGCAGGAACTTTTTCCAGGTTGGGAGGGGGGCAAAAGTTGTCACCGCTTGTGGGGTCAAATATGAGTTGACCTATCATCTGGGTATCACATTCTAATTAGGGGTACAGAAATATCCTATGGGAGTGCCTATATCAGCATTCAGGGTGCGGAATCACCTACAAATAGATAGAAATTGACACTCCCCTTCGCGTTATGTGTTTGTCAGCGGTTCTAAAGCTACTCACACACTCGAGAACTTTCAATGCGAGCAGTGCGACTGCTCCTAAGCTCCGGTTGATCCATAATAGCCGCGATGCGTAGGGTACATACATACATGCATATCTACATACCTCTCGAAAGTAAGCGCGCAATAGCTGATGTAAAAACACTCTATGACATGACAGGTGCTTTCAAGCACTTGTGGCTGGCTTCTAGAAAGCGCTGCGGGGAGTGTCTGCCCGGAGCAGACCTGCGCACTTAGACAGACTCTGTCTCTGATCTGACATGGAATGTAATCACGCTGGTCGACGTCCGATCCTCACGGATTTACGTACTTCACGGAAACAGCAGGCCTGACTCTAAGACGTAGTTATCTGGTATTTATTTATTGTTTAAGCGTGTAGCAAATCAACATCACAGAACTCGTCCATGCAAAATTGTTTTTATTTGATTCCAGATGTGTTGTTAAGATGT